>WOXC01007041.1:0-96838 GCA_011680675.1 Gymnobelideus leadbeateri
AGCCAGGACTGGACTTGCCTCTACTCCCTTGCCAATATAGCCTTTGAGCAAGTGTTTGTTTAAGAACCTAGTCTCTCAGCCATTTACTCCATTCTTAATCCTTGAGTAGTCTGCAAAACAACAGACTTGCTGGACCACCCACTCAAGGCCCTTTCCTAAACTATGCTCTCCATGTTCTGTTTCATATCTGGGTCACCTTCCCCTGTTCTCTCCTCCCCCCACATCCTGACTTCTTTACTTCCTCTAGTTTCATGGTTTGTCAATTAACAGACATTTGTTGATTGTACATAGTACATGTACCAGGTACTATGTTAAGAGCTGGTGGGCACCTGCCATTTCTGGCCCACTGCCACTCAACTCTGAGTCTTGTTCTCAGAGATCTCCTGTCAATCTTCTGATCATTGATACGTTTACTTTTTGTGTGATTTAACACTCTGACCCATGGGTTCTCTGACAATTAATACTCTCTTCCAGGTTTGGAAACTTATTTCCAGACTCTGTTTTGGAAAATATTTTCCTCTCTTTTCCCCCCTTGTGTCCCTCTGCTCTGTCTACCTCCTCTCTGCAGTCTCCTCGGGTTGCAGTCTCTTGCTTTTTTTTCCCTTTTCCATTTATTAGAGATGAAATAAATAATGCCATAAATAAAAGTATTTGGGAGTCCAGGAACTGTCAGACCTGATTAGGGCATAGAGGACATTTTCTTTCTCATTATGCAAAAGCATTTCATGGAGAAATAAAAGAGGTTTCATTGTAACTCATGCATGTCATATTTCAAGGAATTCAAGATATTAATCATATTTAACATTATTTGCAACGTTTCTCTCTGGCTTCAGAAAACTGCTAAATGAGGACACGTGGATCCCCAGGAAAAAATGGAGACAGGCATTAGAGGGACAGTTAAGAAATAATGAAATGCTGCTGAAAGACAGGGAGACAATGAGATGCCATAGAGACATTTCTGAGGCACCTAAGTGATATTCAGATTTTTTGTTTCCTAATAGTTTTTCTTGATGTTTTATAATTTTGTGCCTCCCAAAGAGAATAAGGTTCACTATTGGACACTATATCTCTCTGAATGCAACCTAAGAACACATTTTACTTTGGCATCATATCATATTGCTTAATAATGTTGAAACTCCAGTTGACTAATCCCCCTGACCATTTTCAGATAATTTGCTGGATGACAGAGTGAAGATTCAAAAATTTTCCTGCATATAATAAATGTTGAACAGAAACAAACAAAATGAAATTTACTAGTGTCTAGTCCATTGTATTTAATTATTGATATGATATATTCACATGATCAATGATATGCTGACCATCAGGACAAAGCGGAAAAGAATGCTGATCAGTCCTTATAAATATCAGATGAAAACCTTGTGATATATAGCCTTCAGAAGAAAAAACACATGAGGCAGATGATTTATATCTTCTAGTAAATGAAAGACAGTAATATTAAATATTATACTAGTTTTACTTTTCTAATTCAACATAATAAAGAGAATTTACTATATGCTGGGTTCCAGGGATATTGATATTAAAAATGAGGACAATTCATGCCTTTAAGGAGCTTAACTTCTACCCTGGGTAGAAATACTTATAGTGATTCATGGCAGGGAAGGGTCTTTTGTCCTGTGAAGTAATTAGTATGGGGAACAGAGTCATAGAGGTAGAGACTAATACATATCAGAATAAACTGCTATATTAATTTGGTTGTGATTCTATAACTGAAAAGCAATAGGAAGAGAGGATGGAACTAGAAGTTATGAATACAAAGTAGCTGGAAAGAAGACAACTGAGGAGTAAAAGGAAGTAGAGCTAGAACCAGCCTAGATATAGTGAACCATATGAGATTCTATTAATCAGCATAGCTGGCTTCCACAGCAGGAATTGTCTGATCTGGAAGACAACACATATATTCAGAAAACATCCCAGTAATAAAATGCAAGGAAAAATGTCTTAATAATTAGAATCATTCAAAACTGGAATAGGATGCCTTGGGGATGCCCTTGTATATACCTCGCCCTTACTGAATATCTTCAAATTAAGGGTAGATGATCCTTCAAAGAATTTTTTTTTTGTCCAAGTGTAGTGTGAAATAAATGGTCATTGCAATTCTTTCAAATTGTGGATGTGATTTTTGTGATCAAATAGAAAGTCTTCACTATAATTAAGCCTTAATGAGATATTTGAGAATTACAGTTAGAATTTCATTACATGAATTAAGCATACAGAAGCTACAGAAGAAAAAAGACAGGCTTTTTTTTTTTATTCTGATGTAATTATTGTCTCATATATTTTACCTTTTGGGTAAACTCTAGCTTTTTATTGTTTGGTGTTAAATAGTAATAAATGGTGATTAAAATTTAAATACATGTAGAGTAAAATCTAGATCATGTAGTATAAATTACTTTGTAAGGAGAAATTAATGAAGAACCTCTGACCAAGAAACTTCTATTGGAAGTTAGTTTTACCTGGGATTTATCAATGATTTACCAAGTTATCTATTCTTTATAAGATTAGAGCTTGAAATTTACTATAACCTTATTGTCTCTCCTGACTGTAAATATTAACCAGGTAACAATAAACAAATTTAGGGATTAATGACTATATTTGGAGAGATCTCTCTTTTTCCTAAGCATAATAATGAGACATGTGTTGTTTATGTGCATACCCAGCCCTTATTTAAATTTCCTACATGCCTTTTGGCTCATGACAAGTCTTAGAAAGTTGAATTTCCATTCTGGGGAATTGGAGCCAAGACCAAAGAATTGGAGATATCAGATTTTGAAGGCAGCTGGAAATTTACCTAGTTCAATCTATTTTAAGCATGAAGTAGTTCTATTAAATCCCAGACAACCGGTCTTTACCAATTTGAAGAACTCCATTGATAGACACATCATTACCTCCATATGCAATATGTTCTGCATTTGGACAATTTTTAACCTTGAGTTTTCCTTCATATCCATCAGAAATCTGCTTTTCAATGACTTCTACACATCAAAACATCAAATCAAAGTAATATGGCAGCCCCCTAAAAAAACACATGATATATTTGACTGTATGAAAGGAAACATGGTGGTGGGGGTAAGGAGTAGAAGGGAATAAGAAATTTGAAGTACATTGACATAGTTAAATGGTATATAGATTTTATTGTTATTTCTTGTTGCCTCATTTTATTTTATTTAATTTTAGCAAAGACATTTACTCAAATGGCATATAAAAGCAGTAGTTACAAAGAGTTTTTCCCAAAACTTAGGGTACACTCAAGAGTTGTGGGTAATGTGTGTGTGCATGTTAAATGAGCTTAGAATAGGGTTTGTTTTTTTGTTTTTGTTTTTGTTTTTTTTTAAATAAGCAATTGGAGTTAAGTAATTTGCTCAAGGTTACATAGCCAGTCATTATTTATGTGTGGGTGCTCATTTTTTGAGGCTGGATTCGATTCAGGGTCATCCCAACTCCGAGGCCGGCGCTCTTACTCACTGTGCCACCTAGCTGCCCTGTTTGTTTTTTTTTTTATATATATATATTTGAAACATATAATCTTAAGACCTCGAATTTCAGATACATTTCCTTCCGCCCTTTTCACCCATTCCCTCTGGGGCGATAAGTAATTCAGTATATGTTGTACATGTCTATCTATGCAAAACATTATCATAGTAGATACATTGTACAAGGCTGCTTATAATTCCCTCCCACTCATCCCACCCCCCACCTGGTCCATTCCCTACATGATCCTGTCCCTATTCTATAGTGGGTACTTCCATCCTCCCCTCCCCCATAAGATGCCCCCCCCCCATCAACCATCCCTCTTCTCATCCCCCTTTCCCCTATTCTGCTGCAGGTTGAGATATCCCATTTAGTATGTATGTCATTCTCTCCCTGAACCAAATTCAATGAGAATGAGGATTTGCCTTTTTTTTCCCTTCCTATTCTCTCCCTCCCTTGCAACCACTTCCCCTTGCTTCTTCTACATGAGATAGTTTACCCTACCCTGTCTTTCCCCATCTCCTCTTGCCACTTTCCTCTCTCACCTCATAATTTCATCCCTTGAGTATTCTCCCTTCCCAAGAAACTCAACCTATGCCCTCTATCCATATACACACACATTCACATGTGTATTCATATGACCACACACCCTTCTTCCATTATTTTCATAGTGAGAAAGATATCATCACTCACAGTTATTGTTTTTCCATATAGGAATGTAAATAGTCAAACTTTGATAAGTTCCTTTTGATTTCTTTTCGTGATTACCTTCTCAGGCATCTCTTGTTTCTTGTGTCTGGATGTCAAATTTTCTATTCAATTCTGTTTTTTTTCCTCAAAATAGCTTGAAAGTCCTCTATTCCACTGAATGACCATATTTTCCCCTGAAACAAAATACTCAGTTTTGCTGGGTAGGTGACCCTTGGGTTCATTCTCAGTTCTTTTGCCCTCCGGAATATCATAATCCATGCCTTTTGATCCCTCAGTGTAGAAGCTGCCAGGTCCTGGGCTATTCTGATTGTGTTTCCACAATATTGAAATTGTTTCTTCCTGGCTGCTTCCATTTGCTCCAGTCTAACTCTGAAGGAATGAATCTCTTCAGTGAACTTTTGAGATTCTTTTTCCATCTGGCAAATTCGACTTTTTAAGGCATTCTTTTCCTCATTGCCCTTTTGGGCCTCCTTTGCCATTTGAGTCAGTCTATTTTGAAGGTGTTGTTTTCCTCAGTCAGGCTGTTGACCTTCATTTCATACTTTTCCTGCATCCTTCTCATTTCTCTTTCCAATTTTTCTTCCACTTCTCTTATGTGATTTTTAAAGTCCTTCTTAAGGTCCTCTATGGCCTGCAACCCGCTCATGTTTTCCCCTGGGGCTTTTGCAGCAGGACTTCTGACCTCACAGTCCTTTTCCTGCTCTATGCCACCAAAATAGAAGTCTAGGGTTGCATTTTTTTGTTTCCTTTGCCTTGGCATGTTGCCCTTTGAATACCTGACTTTTGGGCTTGTTGCCACACTATGGCTTTAAGGCCAGATAGAGGAATTTTCATCCCAAACGTGTGGGGGGCAACTTCCGTTTCTGGTAAGCTGTAAACCCACCCACGACTTCCAACCTAGATCACAATCCAGATCCACGGAGGTTAAAGCAAGAGCAATTACCCACCGAAGACTGACCGCTGGATCTCCCTACAATTAATTGCTGGCCAGGAGCTGGAGCTGCCTCTGAAAACTACAAAATGGCGAGTCTCCTCAGTGGCTTCTAGCCCCCAGGCGAGGGAGCCAAAGCATTCCCCAAAATACATGTCCCAAAGTCCATAGGACACTAACCTCTTACTTTGTCCTAGGCATGTCTATGTTGATAATTCTGGAGTCGCCACAGCTGCTGGTGTTCTGGGGTTCCTCCAGCTGGCTGCTGGCCCTGCCGCCCTGTGGCTAAAACCTCGGCTCACACGGACCTGGGCTTGGCTGGCTCCTGTGCTCTGCGCTCTGCGAGCTGCCATGTACCAGACTGCTGCGCTGGTCCTTCTTGCAGGGCTGCTGGGCTGTCCTCCATGGGAGGTTAGCTTCTCTGTGTCGTTCTGTGGGTACTGGGGCTCCAGAAGTTGTTCAGAGTCCCCTTTTGCATAGTTTGGGGTGAATCTGGGGGCAGAGTGGCTTGGATGAGCTGTTTCTACTCCGCCATCTTGGCTCCGCCCCCTCTGTTGCCTCATTTTAACAAGGCCATTTGTAGCAGCAAGCACCCTAGCATGCCCAGGATGGCTGCTAGCACAGGATCTTAGGTCTGTTTTTCTAAAGGAAAGCAACTCAAAACGGGTTAACAATCTTACTTTAATCAATCAAACGTATCTCATTTACCTACTTCAAGGGAAAAATTCAGCACCCTGAACTTCAGAGAATACAGCAGAAGTTACAAGAAGACAAAAAACTGGAGACAGAGAAGCAGATCAACATACAGGGCTTCCAGTTATCTGACCATTACATCCATACCTAGTTAGTTACCAGAGAGGGAAGCACCAACATCTGGGTTTTCAAAGCTGGGTGGGCTCAACATCTGCCCAGAGTCTCATCTGACCAAATCACACAACTCTTTCCCAAGTGAGCCGCAAAGCAAAACCTCACATCAGGGTATATATAGCCATCTCCTGGCTGAGAGAATATCACAAGCCGCTTGACCCACTACCCCTTCACACAATAACAAGGTGAGGGCATTCCTGAAAAACAAGCCTCCCACCACAAACTCCATGTGACCACATTCAGCCTATTAGGGGGCAGAGTATATGTTCAATTCAAGGAAGGTCCTCAGATTCACTTAAGTCTATTAAGGGGCCAAGGGACAGCAAAGATCTTCAGATTGCTGTAACATCGAAAAAAAAAAATCGAGCAAGTACAAAAAGTTGTAACATTGAGGGGATTAAAGGTGATTCGCTTTGAGAATATATTTTTTAAAAATTGGAGAAAATTAGCTTGGGCAAGTAAAAATTCAGGATTTAGGAAAGACATGATGGTTCTCCCCAAGTTTTTGGAGGAATACTATGGGAGAGAGTGGTTATATTAATATAGGTTGATCACAGAAAGAAGAGAGATGGGTTTCAGGCTAATATAAAGATGGGAAAAATAAACTTCCCATCAATCAGAATTTGTATTGTATGTGTTCAAATGCATTTAGGCACATAGGTATAGATCTTTACATTTATCTGTATTAAATTTGACTACATTAATTTGGGAATATCATAGCTTTTGGACATATTTTACAGATATTAACTATGTTTCTAATGTATTAGCTATAATTCTCAACTATTATCATAATCAGTTTTCATCTTTGAAAATTATCCCATTTATGAGTTCATCTCAGAAACTAATGAAAATATTGGGCAAATAAGGTGGACTTCACTAGAAAAAGGTAGCATATGCATGAAATGGAAGCAGAAATTATTGGAATTTATAATATATAAGTGTCCTTTTATCTAATAGATTTTAAGTAATCTTAAAAATAGAATTGTTTATTTTAAAGCCAAGCACAAGCAGTTTTTCAGAGGACTGCTGCTATGAACAGCTTTTCAAGTTTCTGTTTACACAGTATAGTGAACTATCTATTAATTCAATAACAAATCAGAGCAAAACATTCACAGAAAATCAAAATCCAATATTCACAGTGTTACAACTTATCAAATAGAAAATCAAAATAAAGCATTCACCATGTCACACCACAACACCTCATCACTGAAATGGCCACTTAGTTTTCAGCAAAGTGGTCACACAGTTTTAAACAAAGTACAGTCATTTAGTCAATCATAAAATCCTTAATTCAATCACAAAATACAAAAGTAAAAGTTCTCCACTTTTACTTCACAGTAAATTATAATCTTCTCAGTCAGTACACAGTATCCCAGTAAAGTCTTCTTTAAGCTGGACATGAAGCTGGCTCTCAGCTTCCATGGTTTCTCTTTCATGGTCCCAGCTCCAACCTGGATTCAAAAGCAACCAGTTCACAGTTTCATGTTGAGCTCCTTGTTCTTTGTCAAGTTCTAATTCCATAATGAAATTCACAGTGTTCAGTCCACCTTAATCCTTCACAGTTCCTGTTTCTGGGAAGACTAAGCTTGACAGAGCTACAATAATATTCATACATATTGCTGGTACCACCCTCAATTCACTATCTTCCTGTGTAATCAACTCAGTCCCATCAACAATGTCTGAGAATTCAACACAAATCATCAACATAGAAATCAAGAGAGACCTACAAACAAGGTCCAAGAGGTCAGCAGAAATCATCAGTTAAGTTCCAGGATCTCTAAAACCCTCCTCCAGGACTTTTGTAAACAGACAATCAGAAAATCTTCTTTCAAGTCTTCTAGTAAGGTCCCAGGACTTTTGTAAACAGACAATCAGAAAATCTTCTTTCAAGTCTTCTAGTAAGGTCCCAGGACTTCTAGACAAAGTATAACAAACAAACATCAACACAGGTAGAACAGACAAACAGAGTGCTGGGATACCACACTTTTTCTCCTTCTAGACTCTGGTACCAGGATTCTCCTTCTCAGTTCTGCTGTCTCTAGCCTGGGCCTCTCCTTGTATATAGTCATTAGCTCCTCACTTTCCTGTTGCAGGAGGTCATGAGTTCTAGGGTTCACAGGTTGTGGGGTTCACACATTCTGTTTCTTAATATATTTAATACAAGTCTCAAAAGAAACTTGAACTGAAACAAGGTGCTAATTCAATAACTGAAACAAAGTGTGAATTAGTTCTGCTCTTGCATTATAATTACAAATTTTCATTCTTATTTACAACTGTTTTATTTTACAAATATTCATATACCCTACCTTTAATAATACCTTCCAGAGTTATAGAATCCACCTCTTCCAACTTTTGAAAATCATGACAATCATGACAATCTTCAGTCCTAAGGCACCTTTCCCTTTCACAAGGATTTTTCAAAGGTCCTCTACAGTAACTCAGTAATCATTTCCACAAATTATTCCTGTAGATTCTATAGGCCTGTTAGCTTGACCCAATTAATGGCAGTTAGACATTCTTAAAATTTACTCACTTATCTTGTTTTTCACTTACACATTAATCATTTTTTTTCCTTTTAAGTCCAAAGAGTATTGTATCTACAAAAATGTAGGAAAAAGAATTTAATAGTTCTGTCTTTTCTTCGGTGTTCACTATTGTTGTAGCATTTCTCTGTCCTATAACATCAATGACATTTATTAAGTTCCTCTTATATTCAGGAAAAAAAGTGTTTATAGTTATGGGTAAGACAAGAAATTGTATTATCTGTGTCTCTGATGAATCTATTAAAGAATAAAATACCAACACATTAAAAAAAAAAACACGCAAGAAACACTATATAATAAATACCTGAGAAAATAATAACCTAAAGTCATTTTCAAGGTCTGAATATCGCTATCCTATATGAGTATCAGAACTTATGGAAGAATCTGTGGTAATTTCTGAACATGGAATGAGAGAAGGCATCTTGGACAATATGCCATTTTGTGTGGTTTTAAATGGCGGATACTGGTTGAAAAAGCAAAGAGGAGAAATGAGGGAATTTTAATCACAGGCAGCAAAGTGATCAAAGATATGAGTTATAATGCAGTATATACTGGGGGATGGGAATTTAATTTTTCTAGGATAGAGAGTGAAGGATTGAAAATAGTATAAAATAATGCTGAAGAGGGGAGCCAAGATTGTGGAGTAGAAACAGCACCTCCAAGGCTCTCTTCCCCCAGATTACCTCCAAACTATGTAAAAGGGGACTCTGAAAAACTTCTGGATCCCCAGCACCCAAAGAATGACACAGAGAAGCTAACCTCCCTCTTAGGACAGCCCAGAAGCCCTGCAGGAAGCGTCAGCACAGTGCTCTGGGAGCCGGCAGCACAGTGCTCACCATGTGGAGAGCTGAACCCAGGTCCCGCTGTTTTGTCCCCAGGGTGGCCAGGCCAACAGCCGCCTGGAGAGAGGCCAGAACACCAGCAGCTGTGGAGATTCCAGAATGGTCAACACAGACATGCCTAGGAAAAGTGAGAGGTTAGTGTCCTATGGACTTTGGGACCAGTATTTGGGGAAAGCATCAGCTTCCTCCCCTTGGGGCTAGAAGCCGCTGAGGAGACATGCCATTTTGCAGTTTTCAGGGGTGGCTCCAGCTCCTGGCCTGTGAACTGTATGAGGATCCAGTAATCAGTCTTGGGGGGTAATTGCTCTTGCTTTAACCTCCTATGATCTGGATTGTGATCTGGGGGGGGGAAGTTGTGTGGCAGGTTTCCAGCTTGCCAGAAATAGACGTTGCCCCGCCCCACATGTTCGAGACAAAGGTCCCCTATCTGGTGGCAGAGTTCTACTGTGGCAACAAGCCCAAAAGTCAAGTAATTAAGTGGCATCATGCCAAGGCAAAGGGAACAAAATAAACATAAAAATGAAACATTAGACTCCTATTTTGGGGGCAAAGAGGATCGAAGCATGGAACAGTCAGAGGACCGTGAGGTCAGAAATCCTGCTGCAAAAGCCCCAAAGGAATATATGAGCAGGTTACAGGACATAGAGGACCTTAAGAAGGCCTTTAAAAATCAAATAAGAGAATGTGAGGAAAAATTGGGAAGAGAAATGAGAAGAATGCAGGAAAAGTATGAAATGAGGGTCAACAGCCAGACTGAGGAAAACAACACCTTAAAAAATAGACTAACTCGGGGCGGCTAGGTGGCGCAGTGAATAGAGCGCCGGCCCTGGAATCAGAAGGACCTGAGTTCGGAGCCGGCCTCTGACACTTAATCCATACAAACAAACAAACAAAAAAAAACCTAGCCGTGTAACCTTGGGCAAGTTACTTAACCCCAATTGCCCTAAAGGGGCGGCTAGGTGGCGCAGTGAGTAAGAGTGCCGGCCTCGGAGTTGGGATGACCCGAGATCAGATCCGGCCTCAGAAAATGAGCACCCACGCATAAATAATGACTAGCGTGTAACCTTGAGCAAGTTACTTAACCCCAATTGCTTTAAAAAAAAAAATAGACTAGCTCAAATGGCAAAGGAGGCCCAAAAGGGCAATGAGGAGAAGAATGCCTTAAAAACCAGAATTTGCCAGATGGAAAAAGAATCTCAAAAGTTCACTGAGGAGATTCATTCCTTCAGAGTTAGACTGGAGCAAATGGAAGCTAATGACTTTATGAGAAATCAAGATGCTGTTAAGCAGATCCAAACAAATGAAAGATTAGAAGGCAATGTGAAATATCTCATGGGAAAAACTACTGACCTGGAAAATAGATCCAGGAGAGATAATTTAAAAATTATTGGACTACCTGAAAGCCATGATCAAAGAAAGAACCTAGAAATCATCCTTAAAGAAATTCTCAAGGAAAATTGCCCTGATGTTTTAGACCCAGTGGGCAAAATATAGGTTGAAAGAATCCAGAGATCACCTCCTAAAAACATCCCAAAAAGAAAACACCTAGGAATATTAGACCCAGGTTCCAGAATCCCCAGATCAAGGAGAAAATACTACAAGTGGCCAGGAAGAAACAATTTCAATATTGTGGAAACACAATCAGAATAGCCCAGGACCTGGCATCTTCTACACTGAGGGATTGAAGGGCATGGAATATGATATTCCAGAGGGCAAAAGAGCTGGGAATGAACCCAAGGGTCACCTACCCAGTAAAACTGAGTATTTTGTTTCAGGGGAAAATATGGTCATTCAGTGGAATAGAGGACTTTCAAGCATTCTTGAGGAAAAAACCAAAGTTGAATAGAAAATTTGACATCCAGACACAAGAAGCAAGAGATACCTTAATAATATAATCAGGGAAAAGAAATCAAAAATAACTTGTCAAAGTTAACCTATTTACATTCCTACATGGAGAAACAATAACTGTAACTGATGAAACTATTCTTAGTATGAAAATAATGGAAGAAGGGTATATGGTCACATGAATACATATGTGAATGTGTGTATATATGTTTACAGTTATACATGGATAGAGGGCATAGGTTGAATTTGCTGGGAAGGGAGGATACTTAAGGGGTGAAATTATGAAGTGAGAGAGCAAAGTGGCAAAAGGAGATGGGGAGAGATAGGGTAGGGTAAACTATATCATGTAGAAGAAGCAAGGGGAAGTGGCTGCAGAGGAGGGAAAGAATAGGGAGGCAAAAAGGCAAAACCATATTCTCATTGAATTTGGTTCAGGGAGAGAATGACATACATATTAAATGGGATATTGCAACCTGCAGCAGAATAGGGGGTAGAGGGATGAGAGGAGGGATGATGGATGGGAGGGCTTCCTTGGGGGGAGGGGAGGTTGGAAGTACCCACTATAGAAGAGGGACAGGATGAAGTAGGGAATGGACCAGGTGTGGGGTGGGATGGGTGAGAGGGAATTATAAGCAGCCTTGTACAAATATCTACTATGGTAATATTTTGCACAGTTATACATATACAACACATACTGAATTACTTATCTTCCCAGAGGGAATGGGTGACAAGGGAGGAAGGGAATGGATCTGAAATTTGAGGTCTTAAAATTAAATGTTTCAAATATATGTAAACATTATTATCAATACTTTTTGCACGTAATTGGGAGATAAGATGTACAGGCATTGGGGCACAGATATTCACCTTGCTCTAATGGAAAAGTCGAGGGGGTAAGGAGAAGATATGGGAGAGAGCAGGATGGAGGAAGTGATATCTTGTGGGACTGCTATTCTGGGAAGGTGGTTAGGGGAAAAATGGGAAATCTGTTGGAAATGAATTATGTAAAACAGGAGTTAATAAAGCATTTGTTTAAATAAAAAAAATATCTCTGAAGAGGTAATATATAACCAGACTGTGGAAGGCCTCAAATACTGCACAGAAGTATGTGAATTTAATTTTGCAAACAATAGTGACCTGCTGAAGATTCTTGAGGACAAAAATCATGTGGAAAGATCAATAGATGAGAAGAAGGTATGGTGTTCAAGATCTCTAACTAAATTATTCCAACAGTTCAGGCATATAACAATGCGGCAGTAGTGTAAAAAAGATATTGCCTAGATTTATGAAATTCTGCAATGCCAAATTACTGATTATTTATGAGAGTGGGAGAATTTTAGGCACAATGAAAATTTCATGACTATCAATGTACCAGGTAATGACATGGGGAGCAAGAGTGAAATGTTATGAATGAGAAATAGTTTTGGAAGGAAAAATAAAATAAATTCTGTTGGGACACATTAATATTGAGTTATCAGTATGAGTTTCGAGGGAAGATATCAAGTGTAGTTGAAAATTTGAATCTGGAATTAAAAAAAGAGAATTAGAAATAGATTTGGGAATTGCCTATGGAGAAATGATTGTTGAATCTGGGAAGATGAATTAAAGTGTTAAGAAAGACATAGGGAAAAAGTCTTTCTTAGTTAGATACATAGGAGTGTATTACATTGAGTGATCATGAAAAAGAGAAGCCAACAAGAAATGGATACCCTACCTTAAGATGGATAAGAAGACCAAGAGGGAGTATATGATTTCTTTTATGACAAAGGAAGGGATTATTCAATAACAAGAGATGCTCAACAGCTGCAAAAACAAAACAATATATAAACCAAACAAAAAACTTTATAGAGTTAAAAAATATAAGTCAAAAGAGATACTGAATTTCATGATTAGGAGTTCCCTGGTGGTGTTGCTATGATAGTAATTGGGACAGATGCCTAATTATAAGATGTTAAGAAAATAAGCGTAATAAGTAAGTGGAGGCACTAGGTGGAAACAAATCCTTTCAAATGAGTTGTGATGAAAAATAAAGGATAGGGGACAGTAGGTGGATATGGTAGAATTTTAACGGAAGGCTTTTTTTTTCTTTAAAGAGAAAGCTGAACATATTTCTTGGCACATGAGGAGCCAGTGGAAATTTAGAGGTGGAATATAAATGAGAGAAGAAAATTATTACTGAAGCATAACCATGAAAGAAGGGATTCAATGGTAGTAGTAGATGGTTTGACCTTAATTGTGAATAGGGATTCTGTTATGAGATGAAAAATTGAGAAATATATGGTTTAGTGCATAGGGCACTGGATTTGAAATCAGGAATACTTTTGTTTGACTCTACAAATTTATTGGTTATGCATTTCTGGAAAAGACACAACAGCAAAGATCAGCTTCTTCATCTGTAAAATGGGAGCCTTGGCATAAATTACTTCTAAGGGTAATGCTAGTACTAAATGTGTGATCCCAAGCTGCACAAGTTACAGAGAATGAACTCAATATTCTTCATGAAAAATGGAACTGAACCATCCATTAAAATAATGAGGTTTGAAGTATACTTGGCAGTGAGAAGAAACAGTAGACTGTTATTGTAGGAAACTGATATGACTAGGGCAAAAGGATTATAGAGAAGAAGAAAGGGTCCTGCTAGGGCTCTGTACTATATATGTTTAGGTGATGTAATGGACAGAACACTGGTTTTGGAGACAAGAAGATTAGAGTTCAAATCAATCCTCCCACACTTAACAGCTGTGTGACTCTGAATGAGTCATTTAAACTTAATCAGTGTCTATTTCCTCATATGTAAAATAGGGATGATAATAGCAATTGCCTCAAAGGGCTGTTGCAAGGATCATATGAGATAATACATGCCACCCTTTATAATACTTAAAGCATTATATTAGTAGTAGTAGTAATAGTAGTAGTAGTAGTAGTAGTAGTAGTAGTAGTAGTAGTAGTAGTAGTAGTAGTAGTAGTAGTAGTAGTAGTATTCATTTGTAATGGGTGACAGTAACTTGATTTCATATCTATTTTCAGAGACTGACAGAATTCATGGAATAAAAATGAAAACAAAAGCAAAATCACATTATAAGGGTTACCTAGGATGAAAATTTTAAGTTAATGAACAGAAGAAAAAGAGGGGGAAAAGAATTCCATACAGGAATTAAGAGAACAGAAGATATGCTGGCTACTTCTTTGAAAAGGTTAGTGACAGATGACTAGGATGCATCACTGACACTCACAATAGTAAGAGAAAATAAGAAAAGTCTCTAGTATATTGAGTGGAATACCAGGTATTAACTTGGAAGCACAAAGTAAACAAAATAAACAAAAAAATTTCAACATCAGACTCCTATTTTGGGGGCAAAGAGGAATGAAGCAGGGAAAAGGAGGAGGACTGTGAGGTCAGAACTCCTGCACCAAAAGCCCCAAATGAAAATATGAGTGGGTTATAGGCCATAAAGGACCTTAAGAAGGATTGTAAAAACCAAATAAGAGAAGTGGAGGAAAAATTTGGAAGAGAAAAGAGAAGGATGCAGGAAAAGTATGAAATGAGAGTCAATAGCCTTGCTGAGGAAAATAACACCTTAAAAATAGACTAACTCAAATGGCAAAAGAGGCTCAAAAGGGCAATGAGGAGAAGAATGCCTTAAAAACCAGAATTTGCCAGATGGAAAAAGAATCTCAACAGCTCACTGAGGAGATTCACTCCTTCAAAGTTAGACTGGAGCAAATGGAAGCTAGTGTCTTTATTAGAAATCAAGATGCTGTTAAACAGATCCAAACAAATGAAAGAATAGAAGGCAATGTGAAATATCTCATGGGAAAAATCACTAACCTTGAAAATAGATCCAGAAGAGAGAATTTAAAAATTATTGGACTACCTGAGCCATGATCAAAGAAAGAACCTAGAAATCATCCTTCAAGAAAATTTCAAGGAAAATTGCCTTGATGTTTTAGGCCCAGAGAGGGAAATAGAGGTTGAAAGAATCCACATATCACCTCTTGAAAAAGATCCCAAAAAGAAAACTCCTAGGAATATTATAGCCATGTTCCAGAATTCCCAGATCAAGTAGAAAATTCTACCAGCAGCTAGGAAGAAAAAAAAAGTTCAATTGTGTGGAAACACAATAAGAATAGACCAGGACCTGGCAGCTTTTTTGCGTTTTTCTGTTTATTTTGGTTCCTTTGCTTAGGCATGTTGCCACTTAATTACTTGACTTTTGGGATTGTTGCCACCAGACAGGGGATCTTTTGTCCCAAATGCTGGGGTCTTTTCAACTGCCCGAGGTATTAGTTGGGTTCCCTCACTCAAGGCCCCATACACTCTGGCAAGCTGGACACACAACCCAAGCCCTCCACCACAGACTGCAATCCAGATCCAGGTAGATTAAAGCAAGAGTGATTATCCCCCCCAGACTGTTCACTGGATCCCCCTACAGTCCACAAGGCAAGAGCTGAAGCTGCAACTGAAGCTACAAAATGGTGTTTGTGCCACATCTCCTCAGCCACTTCTAGCCCCCATGGGAAGAAGCTGTCATGCTTCCAAATATTTGTCCCAAAGTCCCTATGGCACTAACTCACTGTGTTGGAAATTCTGGAAAAGCCACTGCTGCTGCTTTTCTGGGTTCCCTCCAGCCAGCTGCTATACAAGCCACCCTAGGGCTAAAATCTCCAACTCACATGGTCTTGGGCTCTGCCTCCAGAGTGCTGTGCTGTTGGCTCCCAGAGTGCTGCGCTGGTTGCTCCCTGCTGGGCTGCCAGGCTGTCCACAGTGGAAGGTTAGCTTCTCTGTGTCGTTCTGTGGGTGCTGGAGCTCCAGCTATTGTTCAGAGTCCCCCTTTTATATGATTTTGAAGTGGTGTGGGCTGCAATGCCATGGAAGTATTGTTTCTATTCTGCCATCTTTGCTCTGCACCTGATCATTTCTCTATTTTTTATATATTTATTTATTGTTTTTAAAAAATGCTTTATTAACTTCTGGTTTACATCTTTCATATCCACCAGATTTTGAGTTACAATTTTTCCCCATTTTCCCCTACCCACCACCCTAGAATAGCAATCTCACAAGTTATCCCCTCATCCAATCTGCTCTCTCCCTTATCTTCTCCCATACACCCTTCGACATTAAAATCCTTCTTAACTTCCTCTATGGCCTGTAACCCACTCATACTTTCCTTTGAGGCTTTTGGAGCAGGATTTCTGACCTCACACTCTTCCTCCTGTTTCCTGCTTCGATCCTCTTTACCCCCAAAATAAGACTCTAATGATGCATTTTTCTGTTTATTTTGTTTCTTTGCCTAGGCATGTTGCCATTTAATTACTTGACTTTTGGGCTTGTTGCCACAGTTGGCCTCTGCCACTAGACAGGTGTGCTTCCATCTCAAACATTGGGGTCTTCACAACTTTCGGTTCTGGCAAGTTGGATACCCACTTGAGACCTCCCCCCAGATCACAATCCAGATCCAAGCAGGTTAAAGTAAGAGTGATTAACCTCCAAGACTGATCAATGGATCTTCCTACAATTTTCAGGTCAGGAGCTGAAGCTTCCACTGAAGCTGCAAAATGGCGAGTGTGCAGAGTCTCCTCAACCCCTTCTAGCCCCAGGGGAGGAAGCCAATGCATTCCCCAAATACTGATCCCAAATTCCATAGGGCACTAACCTCCCACTTTGTCCTAGGCATGTCTGTGTTTATCATTCTGGAATCGCCACAGCTGTAGATGTTCTGGGGTCCCTCCATCCAGCTGCTAACCCAGCTGTCCTGGGGCTAAAACCTTGGCTCACTTGGAACTGGGTTTGGCTGCCAGAGTGCTATGCTGGCTGCTCCCTGCTGGGCTCTCCACAGTGGAAGGTTAGCTTCTCTGTGTCATTCTATGTGTGCTGGTGCTCCAGAAGTTGTTCAGAGTCCCCTTTTATATGGTTTGGAATTTGTCTGGGGGGAGAGCACCTTGGAATTGCAGTTTCTACTCCACCATCTTGGCTATGCCCACTGACCCTTTTTCTTTTGAAAAGTTTTTTGCTTCTAAATACCCTCTCCTC
Source organism: Gymnobelideus leadbeateri (assembly GCA_011680675.1). NCBI lineage: Eukaryota > Metazoa > Chordata > Mammalia > Diprotodontia > Petauridae > Gymnobelideus > Gymnobelideus leadbeateri. The sequence continues at coordinate 17,257 of WOXC01007041.1, forward strand.
CAGTCAGCTTTTTCTTCTATCATCCCCCATCTTATTCCATTCCTCCTACTTTTCTGTAGGGTAAGATATCCATTTGAGTACATATATTATTCCTTCCTTAAGCCAAATTCAATGAGAGTAAGGTTGACCCATTCCCTTTCATGTTGCTGCTTTTCCACTCCACTCTAACAGTTTTCTCTTGCCTCTTTTTTTTAAATTTGAAAAGGTCATATAGCAAATTTATTACAAAAAAGACCCACGATCCTAGCAATTGCCGTATCGATAGGATTTCTGGTAGCGAGCCCGGGCTCCAGGGCCACCAAACTTCTTGGATTCGCAGCGCCTAGGGTCAGCCACCAGCAGAGTTCGGTCATATTGGATAAGGATGTCTTTTATTTCGTTCTTGGAGGCCTCATCCACATACTTCTGGTAATAGGCAACCAGGGCTTTAGAGATGGAATGGCGGATAGCATAAATCTGGGCTACATGGCCTCCTCCTTTCACATGGACCCGGATATCGACTACAGCAAAACGTTCCTTGCCTAGTAGGAGGACAAGTTTGAGCAGATTGTACTGCAGGGTATGAGGCTCAAACATCTCCAGTGGTCACCCATTCACCTTGATCAGCCCATTGCCTCTCTTGCAATGAGCCACAGCAGTGGCTGTTTTCTTTCTCCTGAAGACCTGGACGGACTGGAGCGGCCCCTTGGACGTCATGCTGCTGTTGGGCGGCACAGGCCCAGAATCAGACTGGGACACAGGAAGCGGCGAAAGAGGTGGTGGCGGAAGCCGGAGACTGGAGATCCTCACCCGTGCGGCGCCCACGCACGAAACTCTTGCCTCTTTTATATGAAATAATTTACCCTATTCTACCACTCCCTTTCTCCTTCTCCCAACATATTCCTCTCTCACCTCTTAATTTTATTTCCTATATATTATTCCTTCATATATAATCATCCTGTGTCTTTCTGCATATGTACCCACATATGCACACAAATACATATTTATACAGATATAAACCCTCTTCTACATGTATCTATCTATCTATCTATCTACCCATCTATATATCAATCTATGTATACATTTATATTCCCTTCAACAGTCCTCATACTGAGAAAAGTCTTATGAATTACAATTATCAATTTTTCCATGTAGGAATGTAAATAATTCAATTTTGATAAGTTGTTTATGATTCCTATTTCCTGTTTACCTTTTCATGCTACTTTTGCTTCTTGCATTTGAAAATAAAATTTTCTGTTTAAATCTGGTCTTTTCATCAAGAATTCTTGAAAGTACCCTATTTCATTGAATGTCCATATCTTCCCCAGAAGTATTATACTCAGAATTGCTGGGTAGGTGATTCTTGGTTTTAATCCTAGCTCCTTTGACATCTGGAATGTCATATTCTAAGCTCCTCAGTCTCTTAAAGTAGAAGCTGCTAGAACTTGTCTTTTCCTTGTTGTGTTTCCACAATGCTCCATTTTTTTCTTCCTGACTTCTTGTAATATTTTCTTCTTGATCTAGGAACTCTGGAATTTGGCTATAACATTCCTAAGAGCTTTCTTTTTGAGATCTTTTTCAAGAGGCAATTGGTGAATCCATTCAATTTCTATTTTGCCATCTGGTTCTAGAATATAAGAGCAATTTTGCTTGATAATTTCTTGAAAGGTAGTGTCTAGGTTCTTTTTTTCATCACGGCTTTCAGGTAGTCCAAATTTTTTTTATTATCTCTCCTGGATCTATTTTCCAGATCAGTGATTTTTCCAGTGAGATAATTCACATTGCTTTCTATTTTTTTATTAGTTTTGATATGTTTTATAGTATTTCTCACAATGTTATTAGCTTCCATTTCCTCCAGTGTAAATTTGAAGGAATTATTCTCTTCATTGAGTTTCTGAAATTCCTTTTCCATCTGACCAAATTTGGCTTTTTCAATAATTCTTCTCCTCTTTTGCTTTTTGGAACTCTTGCCATTTTAATTAGTCTATTTTAAGGTATTATTTTCTTCAGTATTTTTTGGGTCTCCTTCAGCAGACTGTTGAATCACTTTTCATGATTTTCTTGCATCATTCTCATTTCTCTTCCCAATTTTTCCTCTACTTCTCTAACTTGATTTTCAAAATCCTTCTTGAGCTCCTGTGTGGCCTGTCACCAGTTCATATTTTTCCTGGAGGTTTTTGATTCAATAATTTTGATTTTGTCTTCTTTTTCTGATTCCATGTTTTGATCCTCTTTGTCCTGCAAAAATATTCTACACTCTGATTGTGCTTCCTCTGTTGGCTTATCTTACCAGCTACCTCCTTGACTTTTGAGCTCTTTGTTATGGTAGAACTCTGTTTCCAGAGTGAAGAGGGCTGTGTCCCAAATTCCTGGGGTTTTCTGCAGTTGTTCTCAGAGTTATGAGGAGGACACCATCTCTACATCCTCTGCAAGCTCTGTCACTCTAGTACTCCCCACCCCAGGACTGCCACTGAAGAGAGCAGGTCAAAGCAAGAACAATTACCCTCTGTATGGTTGCTTGTTCCCCCTGTAGGCTAGGAGCTGTGGCAGCAGTTGCAGCCTCCATGCTGCCACCATCTTTGTCACCCTGGGGCAGGGTCTGCATTGTGCTCTTCTCTCACACAATTCCAACTGCTTTCCCTACTGACCTTTTACTTTCTGTTTGGTGTATGTGGGTTAAGAAGTCTGGAATCTGCCACAGCTGGCAGTGATTCACTCTCCTTAAGTTTGCTTCAGTAGGGCCACCCAGTGTCTGCATGGCACAGCTATATGGAACTGCTCTCCACTTCCAACTTGGTGGAATAGACCACTCATGTCTCCCTGCCAAGCTGCCTTTAGCAGGAGATTTGTTTCTCTCTGTCACTTTGTGGGTTCTGTAGCCCTCAAATTTGTATAGAGTAATTTTACAGGTATTGGAGGTTATTGGAGCAGGAGCTCAAGCAATTTCCTACTTTTTCTTCACCATCTTGGCTCCACCCCTGAGATCAATAATTTTGATGAAGAAAATGATACCCTGTATATTAGAATTGGGCAACGTGAATTATAAGAGATCAAGAAATGATTGAACAAAATAAGAATATTGAAAAATAAAAGAGAAAGTGAAACATAAGAAAAACAGCATATTTGAAGACCATATCAAGAAGAGAAAACATAAAAATAATTGGACTAACTGAAATTTATGATCAAGAAAAGAATCTTGAGGGCAGCTGGGTGGTGCAGTGAGCAGAGCGCTGGCCTCAGACACTTAACATGCACAAACAAAAAAACCTAGCTGTTTGACCTTGGATAAGTTAGGTAACCCCAATTGCCCTCCAAAAAAAAAAGAAAGAAAAGAAAAGAATCTTGATTCAATAATACAAGAAATATTCAAAGAAAATTGTCTTGAATCTCTAGAACAAGGTGGGGAAGTAGAAGTAGAAAAAAATCCATCAATCACCACCTAAAAGAGATCTAATGATGAAAACTCATAGGAATATCATAGTCAAATCCCAAAACCCCCTGCTCAATGAAAAAAAAAACTATTAAAAGAATCAAGATTAAAATAATTTAAATATGATGGTGCCACAATTAGAATTACATGATACCTATCAGCAGAGACAATAAAGGACCAAAAAACATATCAAAGAGCAAATCAATGGGGGCTCTGGCCAAAAATGTCTACCCTGAAATGTTAAATATTATCCCAAATGACTTTCTAGGCTTTGTTAAAACATCCTGAACTTAATAGGAGATTCAACATGTAAGAACCAAGAGAAATATAAGGCACATAACAAAGCCTGATTACAAGGGATCCATAGAGACATACTGTTTGCTTTTTAGATATGTAAAATGTAAACTGTATGTCTAAGATTCTTATCAATAATCGGGTAGCTTATAAGAAAGATTGGGGTAAACCAGAGAATGATATTAATTTAAAAAGTAAAAGCAATTGGCAACACCTTAAATGAGTAATTATTTGAGGTACAAAAGGAAGAATTGATTCAAAGGATAAATTAGATGGGGGAGGAGGACTGATAATTCTGGTAACCTACTTTCATCCAAAATGGGTTTAAGAGGGAACAATAAATATATTATTTAGAAGAGTATAAAAATGTTCTAACTTCGGAAGAAATACAATAGTAGGTGCATAAGGAAGGGAGAGAAGACAGGGGAGGTATCTTTAGAGGGGTGGGTGAGGGAATAAGTAAAATAGGTGCATAAAAGGGTATTTAGATTAATGGGAATGGGAAAATAGGGGAGGGATCCTTGGATGGAAGTAGGTAAGCTATAGGAGGTCAAGGTGGTGGGTAGAATAAAGTACAGTAGGTAGAAGGGATAAGAAATGAGATATAATCATACATAAAAATGAAGATCAGGAGTAGAATAGGTTTGGGAAAGTATATGTCTGTGTATATATATATATATATATATGTATATATCTATATCTATAGAGAAACATATCTAAACTTCATTGTAGCCTTTTGGGGGGAAGGAACAAAGTTACAAAGTGCACAGCAGAGAATAAAAGAAAACTTACAAGGAAGCAAAGGAAAAATGCACAATTCTCAATACAAATAGTATTATAATATAGGCTTTCTTGAAATGTATTGTTACACATTTTGAATTTTCTTTTATATTCTACTGTGCATATGGCATGCATTTATTTCTAACTTTGATTTTAAGTTCCAATATGTAAGTTTATGATATGATTTTGTTTCTTTTTTCTATTCTCTTTTCGTGGTCTAGCATTTGAGTCTAAAATAATAGTTTGGGAAAAAAATAAACTGAACTGTAATCTACTTAAATCTCCATAAAAGAGTCACTTTAGAAACTGTGAAGCTGGCCTTACTGCAGTCCCCTAAAACATTCGACTAATAAACTTGAATGTGGCACAAGAAATTATAGGGAGCAAGCAATATTCCAGAATAGATATCCATTATGAATCCTTTGAGGAATCCATTTCTTTCCTCTAACATCAGCTATAATTTGTTAAATCGTCTAGGATTCTTTTATACAAAAACATGTTCAAAGTATCCTCCCAACTAGGGCTATAACTCTTGGATTTTTTTTTAAATCAAGACTAAAGTGAAATAATCTTACTGGTCAGTACTGCTCCCAAGAGAGAAAAGTTCAATTGTAAATTTTACTTATGATTTTGTCCAAAACATGTCTTAATCATACTGGGAATTTGAGCAATGAAGATGCTGTAGTTCATACCAAGGCTACAATTCATTTTAGTTAGGCTGCCACATAGCTATTAAGGCTGCAACAGCTTGTATAAAACACAAACTTGCTAAAGATTTATGCCAACAGGCTAGAAGAGAAAAAGACTCTATATCTCATTACTAATTCCCTGAGTCATGGGTTTCTACTTTTTCCTCCAGGTTACTCTGATTAAGTGTCTGTGCTGGTTTGAACTTTCCATGTGTATCAACCTTTTAGCTGGTTTTTACCGCTAGTGACAAAAGCACTTGGGGGAGGTCAAATGAAGTTGGCAAGGCATAGAGTCTGCTGTCAGATTCAATAAGTATAAGTGGTATAATTTCATAGTACAGTGAAGTTAAAACCAAGCATCTTCCTAATAACCATTTAATCATTATCTAATTCCATCCAGATTTTTTCAACTGTAATGGATGGATAAATGATGATTAGTTCTTACTTCTCCTCTAGTGAAATAAAACTGTAGTAGCAAATTTGTTTCTTGATGGAGAGAATATTGTACTTGCAGTCAGCAATATCTGGATTTGAATCCTGCCTTTGAGACTTAACTAGTTGTGTGACCCTGCACATATTACCTAATTTCTCACATTCGCAATTTTCTCAACAGTAAAATGGAAACAATAATCACTTATTTCACAAAACTTTTGTGAGGCATAAAGGTTATACTGTATGAAAAGAGCTTTGCCAGCTTTAAAGCACTAACAGCTAGCCTAGGAATCAAGAAAACTGCGGATCAACTACCTTCTTTGATAGATGCTAGTAGCTATGTGAGTTGAAGAAGTCACTTAAATTTACAGTGTAGCAGGAAACTAAAACCATAATTTGTGTATAACTTTTCCAATTTCAACTATGCATGGTGTTTCCATATTGAGAATACCGTACTGCACTGAAATTAAATGTGTTCCTTGAACTGCTACCCGAAAACGTTTGAGTTGTTATTAAAACCAAATCCCTCATAACTTTAAATAATGTTCCAAGTTATTATTTAGTTAGAAGTGATTATTTATTTTCATATTTTTTATCTATCAGTTTTTTTCTAAATTAAGGACATCAATCAAAAGTTTGTCACTGATAAATAAATGATTCTTAAATTTGATGACATTTCCTTGGTAATTCTCAGACTAGAAGCTATTTTAGAATCAGCTTCATGAATTCCACATTCATAAGCAGGAACTATATTTCCCATGATGTACTAAGATTATTGTTGTGACATCTATTTACTCAAATTTATTGTGTTTAAAACCATTGAAATAGCTTTAGTGGTTTTTTTCTTGTCTGTAATCAGATTTATTAGATTAACTATATATTTTCCTCTTTTAGGAAGTATTTTTATGCAGGTAAGGCAGTTATGTTATAAAGCATTTATAGCATGATGTAAGCATAGGTGCTTCAATTGAATAAATATTAAAATTCATGGTGAGAGAAAATATATTCTTTTTGGACAGTTGGTTGGTTGTTGTCCTTCACTCTTGAAGAGGACCAAAATGGCATAACTATGCTAGAATCAAGTTTTGGTGTGCTCAACTGGATGATTAGACCAATACAAGTTTAGAATGTTCTACCACAGGTCAGGCACAAAGATCTTATATGAACATTTGGGGTGGATTCTCTAAATTTGTGTATCTTGCATTTCTTTTGAGCTATTTCAATGCTATTTTGCTCATAGAGGACAATACCTTCTCTGATGTGAGCTGTCTCACCATGCTGAGTGGTCTTCTAGTGTCTCCTATGTCACACAATCAATTCCAGACTTCTTAAGAGAGACCTTGAGAGTTCCCTTGTATTGCTTCTTCTGACCACAATGTGAACACTTGCTCTGTGTGAGTTCTCCATAAAATAGCCTTTTTGGCAAGTATATGTTTGGCATTTGAACAACATGGTCAGCCCATCAGATTTGCACTCTCTGAAATAGATTGTGAATGCTTGACAGTTTAGTTTGAGAAAGCACCTCAGTGTCTGCTACCTTATCCTTTAAGGTGATCTTCAGAATCTTCCTAAGACAATTCAAATGGAAGTGATTCAGTTTCCTGGCACAACACTGGTAGACTGTCAAGGTTTCATAGGCATACTATTGTATGTATGAGATCAGCCACAACAGCTCTGTAGATCTTCAGTTTGGTCATCAGTCTAATATCTCTTCTCTCCCATACTTTCCTTTAGAGCCTCCCAAACACTGAACTAACACTGAACATTCTTCAATCCCATTATCACTGTGTGCATCCCTGGACAGCATACTAAGAAGGTAAGTGAACATGTTCACAGCATTCAAAATTTCTCCATTTGCCATAATCCATGATTCTACATATGAATGGTGTGATAGTGGTTGATGGAGCACCAGTGTTTTTTTACTGTTAATTGTTAGGACAAAATTAGTACAAGCAACAGAGAATTGATATCTCAGCTTCAGAGGCTGCATTGAGTGTACAATCATCTGTAAACAGAAAATCATGTACTAATACTCCGTCCACTTTGCTCTTGGCATATAACATTTTCAGGTTGGAGAATTTATAGTCAGTTCTGTAGCTGAATTTGATCCTGTGTTTGTCCCCATTGAAAGCATTTTACAACATGGTTGAAAACATGCTTTTTAAAAAAGCATGAGAGCAAGCACACAGCCTTATTCCACTTCATTTGTGACTGGAAAAGCCCAAGAGCACTGTCCATTATCCAGAATTGAGGTAAGCATGCCATCATGAAAATAACATGTAATGCTGATGAACTTATCTGTGCAACCAAATTTTGGCATAATTTTCCTTCAAAACTGATAGTATCAAAGGCCTTGGTCAGACCTTCAAACATTGTGAGCAGACCTCTGTTCTGTTCCTCACATTTCTCCTGGAGTTTTCAGGAGAGAAACACCATATCGAATGTTTCTCATCCTTTTTTAAAACCATACTGGCTCTCAGGTAGATGATTATCTTCCAGGTGTAGGATCAGCATATTAAGGAATACTCTAGAAAGAATCTCGTCAGCAATGACTGAAAGAGAGAGCCCCCTCTGATTGTCACAGTAAAATCTATTTCTTTTACTTTCATAGAGATGGCAATGGAGGCATCTTTGAACTCCTGGGGGATGAACTCCTCTTGCCAGATAATTGCTTTACCACATGAAAGGAGCCTAAGGACATTCAAAATCTCTTCTTCAAATGGAGCTTCTCCTAGGAAGAAATTGACTTCAACCTGAGGTAATTGGTTAATGGTTTCAGCAATGATTGATAATGATCTGCTGAGAACACTGTGGAAGTGTTCAGCTTCCCTCTAGCTAGGATCATGTCCTTTTTGTTAATCAATGTGCCTCCATCAGCACTGAGTAGTTGAGATGCACCATAGGTTTTTGGCCCATAAATAGCCTTCAGGGCATCATAAATGCACATTTAATTTTTACTTACTGTAAAACTAAATTCCACCTGCCTTCTTATTGAGAAGAGAATCCAACATCACTCTAAGTTTTGCTTGTACTTTATTTCTGATGGAATTAAATGCTGTCTTCTTAGAGATGGATGGACTATCCTGCTGGTAAACTCTGTGGAGTTCTCATATTTCATTTAGCTGCTTCTGAATTTCCTCATATTTTCCATCAAAACAGTCTTGATGTTTGCAAATGTTCAGACCTAGATGAGCAAATGCGGAACTATACACCAAATTTCTGAAAACTGCCCACTCTTTTTCTGTTCTACTTTTGCCAGCTGTGTGTTGGCTGAATTTCCCCTCCAAGTTAGCAATAAACTGTTCTCACTCAGAGAAGAGCTCTAATCTGTTAACATTAATTTTGGGTAGTCATTTTTTCTTGGTGCACCACTTCTGTTGAATACAACTGTATAACTTGGAGAGGATAAGTCTATGATTAGTCCAGTGCTGTGTCACACATTGCCTTTGTCACTCTCACATCCTGTCTGTCTCTTCTCCTTTTAATCACAGAGTCTATGAAATGCCATTGTTTGCTGCAGAGGTGCATCCATGAAGATTCATTGCATTTAGGTAAATGAAACACAGTGTTGGTGATGCATAAGTCTTTAGTACTAAGTGACCATTGTTGCTGCTGTTTCCAACTCCATTCCTCACTAGGACTCCCTGCAAGTTGGTAGTCTGAGAGCATTTTAAGATTAAAGTCACCCAGAATTAAAAGCTCATGTTCTTTCAGCACATTGGTGATAAGGGTCTCCAGGTCTTCACTTTTTTTTTCTTTGACTTCATCAGGGTTCATCATGGTGGGAGCATAGGCACTCAGGATGGTGGCATGATGTTTCCTGCAAGTGGCAAACACATTGTCATGAGCCTGCAATTCACTCCTTTTGGTAGGCATACAAGCTTATTGATTATATCAGTTTTTTATTGCAAAACCTAAGCCAGCTTCAGAGTGGTCCCTTTCACTGTGGCCACTCCTGAAAAATGTACATTCAACTCTGATTTCAGGAAGCTGATCTTCATTTTCCAACATTGTTTCACAAATGGCTATTATTTGGATGTGATACCTGCTGAGTTTTCTTGCAGCAAGAGCTGCCCATCTTTCAGGTCTTCTGGATTTTGTGTTGTTTATATGGGAGCACACATTCTATGTGCCAATAGTGGGTGTAATGATTTTTGTAGAAGTTTTTGTACATTTTTTGTGTGTTTCAACCACAGGGTGGGGCCACCATCTGCTGTGGTAATCAGGCCTGTATTGGGTAAACAGACAATTTAGGGCACCTTTTCTATAACCTTCTTCACATCAGGCATTGAGCAGTGTGATCCTTAAAATGCTGCTCAGACACCCAGGTTTGCTGCTGAATCTCCTGTTATTTCCTACGCAAAGGCAACCTTATGGCTTGGGTTGCCTATGTGCAGGACTGTGACTACAGCTCCCAGTATATTTACCCCTGCTATTTCATTATTTGCCTGTCACCACAGGACTTTGAAATAAGTAAAAATGGTAAAATGGTATTGGTGATATCTTTTGAAAAGTGATTCAGAATTGCATGAAGTCGTTGACCTCACTTTCTCCTCCAGAGTCATCACAGTCCAATGAAAGGATTTAATCAATATGACTGGTGGGGGATCAAGATTTAGTGGGTGATCTTGGCATCTTTGATGTCTAACCAAGCTCTGAGCACCCGGCAGCACCTGTTTCAGCTGTGTTTATGACCATTGGACCAAAATGTTCTCATCTGCCCATTCTACCAGGGGAAGTCATCACATGCTAAAGGTAGAAAGTTTCTAACTGGTCAACTAGGATGAGACACTTGGTTAACCTCAACCTGATTTAGCCCATCTTGCAAATTGATTTACTGGGATGGGACCTACTGCTTATGCTACAGCTTTGTAGTACCACAGGTGAAAGATAAACGGATCAGGTGGACACAAAAGGTAGAAAGCAGCCCTGAAAAGGTAGAAAGCAACTGCTATACCATTTTTTGCACAGTAACTTTAAGTGGATACAGATTCATTTTTATTTATTCAACAACCTAATTAAGGGGGGAGATCCACTTACTTTCTATGTATAAAGCATTGTACCAGGAAGTGAGGGAGAGAATGACAAATAAGAACTCTTCTCCTTAGTAAAGGAGCTTAATATAGTCAACAACATGGTTTGGTGGTCAGATTATTTATTAAGTATCAGTAAGAACAAAGATAAACTACAGCCTCCTGTCCTTTTATGTGTAGCTTTGGCAAGGTATCCTTCTCAACCTCAGTTGTTGGTTTGTTTTTTATTTAATTTTTTTTTTGTAATATGGAATAATAATAGCACTTAAATGTTAAATTTTTGGGGGGCGGTGGTGGTTTTATTATTTTTTGGGGAAATACTAATGAGATAAAATATGGGAAACACTTCAAATATCTTTAAATACCATATAAAGTTTATTATTTTTATTTTTGTTTTATATTTATGAGCACTTTATTTTACCTCATTGAGTTCTTTTTTTTAATTGTTTTTTTTAACAAATGCTTTATTAACTTCTGGTTTACATCATTCATTTCCACTAGATTTTGAGTTAAAATTTTTTCCAAATTTTTCCCCTACCCACCACCCCAGAATAGCAGTCCCACTAGATATCCCCTCATATAATTTTCTCTCTCCCATATCTTCTCCCATACCCCCTTCTACATTACCATTAGGGCAAGGTGAATCTCTGTGTCCCAATGACTGCACATCTTATTTCCCAATTACATGCAAAATAGTATTAATAATGGTATTTAAAAATATATGTGAAACATTTAATTTTAAAACTTCGAATACCAGATCCATTTCCTTTGTCCCTTGTCACCCACTCCCACTGGGAAGATAAGCAATTCAGTATATGTATAGCTATGCAAAACATTACCATGATAGATATATAGCAAAAGACTGCTTATATTTCCCTCCCACCCATCACAACCCCCAACTGGTCCATTCCCTACTTTGATGTTGACACTCTTCAATAGTGGGTACTTCCAACCTCCCCTCCCCCCAGAATGCCCTCCCCTTCATCCTACCCCCTCTCGTCCCCCTTCCCCCTACTCTCCTGTAGGGTGAGATATCCCATTTAGTATGTAAGTCATTCTCTCCCTGAGCCAAATTCAATGAGAATATGGTTTTACCTTTTTGCCTTCCTGAACTTCCCCTCCCCTGAAACCACTTCCCCTTGCTTCTTCTATATGAGATAGTTTATCCTACCCTGTGTATCCCCATCTCCTCTTGCCACTTTATTCTCTTATCTCTTAACTGCACCCCTTGACATCATCCCTTCCCACCAAATTCAAACTGTGCCCTCTATCCATGTATAACAGTAAAAATATATACACACATTCACATACATATATTCATATACCCATATACCCTTCTTCCATTATTTTCATAATGAGAAAGGTTTCATCAGCCACACTTATTGTTTTCCTTGTAGGAATGTAAATAGATCAAATTTGATAAGTTCCTTTTGTTTTCTTTTCACTGATTACATTCTCAAGCACCTCTTGCTTCTTGTTTCTGAATGTCAAATTTTCTACTCAACTCTGTTTTTTCCTCAAGAATGCTTGAAAGTCCTCTATTCCACTGTATGACCATATTTTCCCCTGAAACAAGATACTCAGTTTTGCTGGGTAGGTGAATCTTGGTTTTAATCCCAACTCCTTTAACCTCTGGAATATCATATTCCATGCCCTATGATCCCTCAGTGTAGAAGCTGCCAGGTCCTCTGCTATTCTGATTGTGTTCCCACAATATTGAAATTTTTTTCTTCCTGGCTGCTTGTCATATTCTCTCCTTGATCTGGGAATTCTCGAACCTGGCTATAATATTCCTAGGAGTTTTCTTTTTGGGATCTTTTTCAGGAGGTCATCTGTGCATTCTTTCAACCACAATTTCCTGCCCTCGGTCTAAAACACCAGGGCAATTTTCCTTGAGAATTTCTTGAAGGATGATTTCTAGGTTCTTTGTTTGATCATAGCTTTCAGGTAGTCGAATAATATTTAAATTATCTCTCCTGGATCTATTTTCCAGGTCACTGGTTTTTCCCATGAGATATTTCACATTGCCTTCTATTCTTTCATTTGTTTGGATCTGTTTAACAGCATCTTGATTTCTCATAAAGTCAAAAGCTTCCATTTGCTCCAGTCTAACTCTGAAAGAATGAAGGAATCTCCTCAATGAACTTTTGAGATTCTTTTTCCATATGGCAAAGTAGGCTTTTTAAGGCATTCTTCTCCTCATTGCCCTTTTGAGCCTCTTTTGCCATTTGAGTTAGTCTATTTTTTAAGTTTTTTTTTTTCCTCTGTCAGGCTGTTTACTCTCATTTCATACTTTTCTTGCATCTTTCTTATTTCTCTTCCCAAATTTTCCTCCACTTCTTTCATTGGTTTGTAAAATCCTTCTTAATTCCTCTATGGCCTGTAACCGACTCATATTTTCATTTGGAGCTTTTGGTGCAGGAATTCTGACCTCATAGACTTCCTCCTGTTCCATGCTTCGATCCTCTTTGCCCCCAAAATAGGAGTCTAATGTTGCGTTTTTCTCTTTATTTTATTTCCTTTGCCTAGGCATTTTGTCACTTAATTACTTGATTTCTGGGCTTGTTGCCCTAGTAGGACTCTGCTACCAGACAGGGGAGCTTCTGACCCAAATGTTGGGGTCTTCACACCTTCTGCAGGTATTAATTGGGTGGCCTCTGTTGAGCCTCCACATGCTCTGGCAAGCTGGATACCCACCCCAGACCTACCCCCCAAACACACATCAATCCAGATCCAACAAGGTTAAAGCAGGAGTGATTACTTCCCAAGACTGATCCCTGGATCTACCTACATTTGGCAGACCAGGAGCTGAAGCTGCCACTGAAGCTTCATAATGGCTTCTGTGCCTCATCTCCTCAGGTGCTTCTCGCCCCCAGGGGAGGAAGCCTACGGGTTCCTCAAATACTGGTCCCAAAGTCTGTAGGGCAGTAACCTCTCACTTTGTCCTAGGCATACTTGTGTTGATAATTCTTGAATCGTTCCAGATGCTGGTGTTCTGGAGTCCCTCCAGCCAGCTGCTGGCCCAACCACCCTGGGGCTAAAACCATGGCTCATGTGAGCCTGGGCTCAGCTCCCAGAGGGCTGAGTTGCTGGCTCCCAGAATGCTGTGCTGACCACTCTCTGCAGGGAGCTGGGCTGCCTTCAGCAGGAGGTTACCTTCTCTGTGATGTTCTGTGGGTGCTGGAGCTCCAGAAGTTGTTCAGAGTCCACTTTTACATGGTTTGGAAGTGGAGTGGAATGAGAGTACCTTGGAAGTGGTGTTTCTACTCGGCCCTTTTGGTTCTGCCCCCTATAAAGTTTATTCTTATGCTTATTACTCTACAAAAAGGAAGCTAAAAAAGATATTGATAAATATACTTCAGTATTTCCAATATGTATGATTTGGTTAGTATGAGTAGTCTCTATACCATTGCAGAGTTAACCTTTCCATTCTCTAGTAGCTGATCCTTGACATCAGGTGTGATCTTCCAGAAAGGGTATAGCTCAAAATAGCATTGCTACTTAGTCAAAATATTTAGAAACTTTCTAAATGTGTCCAGACTGATCCCTAGACAATAGATATATAGGTCATTACTGGGTCTGGTAAGAACTGCTTGAATGTATGCTTTCCACTGAATTTTGGAGTACAGCTTCATTGAAAGGATCACAATATATCTAGAATTAAGCAAAACTGTTTTTATCTTATAGAATATGTTACTTTAATTTTTCTAAATGCTAAAATTAACATCAAATAAATTAACCAATTCTATAAACATAGTAGAACAGAGAAGAGGTTGTAAATGAATTTACATATTTCTTTTACATAAAACTTGCTTTTCTCTTTTCATGCTCATTTATAAATGTGTAGTGACACAGTGTAAAAAAACATAACACAAAATTCTGATACACTTTTTTTCTTTCCCTCCTCTGAATATAGTTGTATTTGATTAGTTAAATTAATTCTCCATTACATGTAAATCTTTTATCTTTTTTAACAAATGCTTTATTAATTTCTGGTTTACATCATTCATTTCCACCAGATTTTGAATTACAATTTTCCCCATTTTTTTCCGCTACCCACCACCCCAGAATAGCAGTCCCACAAGATATCCCCTCATCCAATCTGCTCTCTTCCATATATTCTCCCATGCCCCTTCGACTTTAAAATTAGGGTGAGGTGAGTCTCTGTGCCCCAATGACTGAATATCTTTTCTTTTAAAACAAATGCTTTATTAATTTCTGGTTTACATCATTCAGTTCCATCAGATTTTGAATTGCAATTTTCCCCATTTTTTCCACTACCCACCACCCCAAATTGCAGTCCCACAAGATATCCCCTCATTTGATCTGCTCTCCCACGTAACTTGTCCCATACCCCCTTTGACTTTGCTATTAGAGCAAGGTAAGTCTCTGTGCCCCAATGCCCACACATCTTATCTCCCAATTACATGCAAAATAGTATTAATAATAGTATATATATATATATATAGATAGATAGATAGATAGATAGATAGATAGATAGATAGATAGATATATAGATATAGATATAGATATAGATATAGATAGATAGATAGATAGATAGATAGATAGATAGATATTTGAAACATTTAAGTTTAAAACCTCAAATTTCAAATCCATTCCCCCCTGCCTGTGTCACCAATTCCCTCTGTGAAGACAAGTAATTCAGTATGTGTTGTACATGTATAGCTATGCAAAACATTACCATAGTAGATATATTGTAAAAGACTGCTTATAATTCCCCCCCACCTATCCCAACCCCCACCTGGTCCATTCCCTACTTTGATCCTGTCCCTCTTCTATAGTGGGTACTTCCAAATTCCCCTCCCCCCAGAATGCCCTGCCCTCCATCATACCTCATATCATGCCCCTTTGCCCAACTCTCCTGCAGGGTGAGATATCCCATTTAGTATGTAAGTCACTCTCTCCCTGAGCCAAATTAAAAGAGAGTATGTTTCTGCCTTTTTGCTTTCCTGTTCTTCCCCTCCCCTGCAACCACTTCCCCTTGCCTCTTCTACATGATATTGTTTACCCTACCCAGTCTCTCCCCATCTCCTCTTGCCACTTTCCTCTCTCACCTCATAATTTCACCCCTTAAGTATCATCACTTCCCAACAAAATAAACCTATGCCCTCTATCCATGTATAACTATAAACATATATACACTCATTCACATATGTATTCATATGCCCATATACCCTTCTTCCATTATTTTCATACTGAGAAAAGTTTCATCAGTCACAGTAATTTTTTTTTTCCATGTAGGAATGTAAATAGGTCAATTTTGATAAGTTCCTTTTGATTTCTTTTCCTTTATTACATTCTCAGGCATCTCTTGCTTTTTCTGTATAGATGTCAAATGTTCTAATCAACTCTGGTTTTTTCCTCAAGAATGCTTGAAAGTACTCTATTCCACTGAATGAGGATATTTTCCCCTGAAACAAAATACTCAGTTTTACTGGGTAGGTTACCCTTGGCTTCAGGCCCAACTGTTTTTTGCCCTCTGGAATATCATATTCCATGCTTTCTATCCCTCAGTGTAGAAGCTGCCTGGTCCTGTGCTATTCTGTGGGAATATTCTGTTCCCACAATATTGAAATTGTTTCTTCCTGGCTGCTTGTCATATTTTCTCCTTGGTCTGGGAATTCCTGGTAGTTTTCTTTTTGGGATCTTTTTCAGGAGGTGATCTGTGGATTCTTTCAATCTCTATTTTGCTCTCTGGGTCTAAAACATCAGGGCACTTTTCCTTGAGAATTTCTTGAAGGGTGATTTCTAGGTTCTTTATTTGATCATGGCTTTCAGGTAGTCCAATAATTTTTAAATTATCTCTCTTGGATCTATTTTCCAGGTCAGTGGTTTTTCCCATGAGATATTTCACATTGCCTTCTATTCTTTCATTTGTTTGAATCTGTTTAACAGCTTCTTGATTTCTCATAAAGTCATTAGCTTCCATTTGCTCCAGTCTAACTCTGAAGGAATGAATCCATCTCCCAAATTTGTCTTTTTAAGGCATTCTTCTCCTTATTTCCCTTTTGGGCATCCTTTGCCTTTTGAGTTATTCTGTTTTTTTTTTTTAGGGTGTTATTTTTCTCAGTCAGGCTGTTGATTCTTATTTCATACTTTTCTTGCATCTTTGTCATTTATCTTCCCATTTTTTTCCACCACTTCTCTTATCTGGTTCTTAAGGTCCTCTATGGCCTATAGCCCACTCATATTTTCATTTGGTGCAGGAGTTCTGACCTCACAGTCCTCCTCCTGTTCCCTGCTTCGATCCTCTTTGCCCCCAAAATAGGAGTCTAATATTGCATTTTTCTCTTTATTTTGTTTCCTTTGGCTAGGCATGTTGCCACTTAATTACTTGACTTTTGGTCTTGTTGCCACAGTAGGACCCTGTCACCAGACAGGGGAGCATCGGTCCCAAATGTTGGGGTCTTCACAACTTCCAGTTCTGGCAAATTGGACACCCACCCCAGACCTCCCCCCAGATCACAATCCAGATACAAGCAGGTTAGAGCAAGAGCAATTAACTTCCAAGACTGATCACTGCATCTCCCTAAAGTTCGCAGGCTAGGAGCTGATACTGCCAGTGAAGCTGCAAAATGGCAAATGTGCCGTGTCTCCTCAGTGCCTTCTAGCCCCCAGGGGTGGAAGCTGACACGTTCCCCAAATAGTGGTCCCAAAGTCCATAGGGCACTAGCCTCTTACTTTGGCCTAGACATGTCTGTGTTGATAATTCTGGAATTGCCACAGCTGCTGGTGTTCTGGGTTCCCTCCAGCTGGCTGCTGGCCTGGCCACCCTTGTGCTAAAACCACAGCTCATGAGGACCTGGGCTTGGCTTTCCATGTGCTGGGCTGTCAGCTCCGAGAAAGCTTCGCTGGCCGCTCCCAGCAGGGCTGCTTGGCTGTTCACAGCGGGAGGTTAACTTCTCTGTGTTCTTTTGGGAGTGCTGTGGTTCCAGAAGTTGTTCAGAGTCCCCTTTTACATGGTTTGGAAGTGGTCTGGTGGGAGAGCACCTTTTAAATGCTGTTTCTACTCTGCCATCTTGGCCGAGATCACATATAAATCTTTTAAAACATTTTTTTTTTAATTTGAGTAATAAAATCTCTCTTTTTCTGCCACCACTCCAGAGCCCTTTGAGAAACAAGCAATATGATATCAACATGTGAAATCATGGCAAACATATTTCCATAGTAACCATATTGAAAGGGAAGTAAAAAAGTAAAGAAAAATAAAGAAAATTTTAAAAGGAATGCTTTAGTCTGTACTCATATTTCATCAATTCTCTTGGAGGTGGATAGCCTTTTTCATCACATGTGTTTTTGGAATTGTCTTGGATCATTATTTTGATGAGAGCAGCAAAGTCTTGCAGAGTTGTTCATCATGACAAATATTCCTATTACGGTATAGTGTCCACCTGGTTCTGGCCAATTCATTTTGCATCAGTTCATACATGTCTTCCCAGTATTGTTTTTCCTGCAAATATCTTGCTTTTCATTTCCTATGGCACAATATCATTCCACCACAATCACAGACTAAAATTTCTTCAGCTACTCATCAATCAATGGGCATCCTCTTAATTTGCAATTCTTTGCCACCACACCACCACAAAAAGAGCTGATAGAAATATTTTTTTGCACACATAAATCCTTTTTCCCTTTCCTTTGATCTCTTTCAATATAAAAAAGTGTTATTTCTGGATCAAAATGTATACAAAGTTTTATAAGCATTTAAGTATACTTCCAAGCTGTTTGTTAAAAAAGTTTGGGGGCGGAGCCAAGATGGCGGAGTAGAAACAGCTCATCCAAGCCACTCTGCCCCCAGATTCCACCCAAACTATATAAAAGGGGACTCTGAACAACTTCTGGAGCCCCAGCACCCACAGAACAACACAGAGAAGCTAACCTCCCGCTGAGGACAGCCCAGCAAGAAGGACCAGCGCAGTGGTCTGGGAGCCGGGAGCCAGCAGCGCGCAGAGCGCAGAGCATGGGAAGCCGAGCCGAGCTGGAGCTGAGGTCCCCATGAGCCGAGGTTTTAGCCCCAGGGCAGCAGGGCCAACAGCCGGCTGGAGGAACCCCAGAACACCAGTAGCTGTGGCGACTCCAGAATTATCAACATAGACATGCCTAGGACAAAGTAAGAGGTTAGTGTCCTATGGACTTTGGGACCTGTATTTGGGGAATGCGTCAGCTTCCTCCCCTGGGGGCCAGAAGCCACTGAGGAGACACGCCATTCTGTAGTTTTCAGAAGCAGCTCCTCCTCCCAGCCTGCAGAACCATAGGGAGATCCAGCAATCAGTCTTGGGGGGTAATAGCTCTTGCTTTAACCTCCCTGGATCTGGATTGTGATCTTGGGTGGAAGTTGTGGGTGGGTTTACAGCTTGCCAGAAAAGGAAGTTGCCCCCCGACACGTTCGGGACGAAAATTCCTCTAGCTGGCCTTAAAGCCATAGTGTGGCAACAAGCCCAAAAGTCAAGTAATTAAGTGGCAACATGCCAAGGCAAAGGAAACAGAAAAATGCAATCCTAGACTCCTATTTTGGGGGCATAGAGCGGGAAAAGGACTGTGAGGTCAGAAGTCCTGCTCCAAAAGCCCCAGGGGAAAACATGAGTGAGTTGCAGGCCATAGAGGACTTAAGAAGGAGTTTAAAAATCAAATAAGAGAAGTGGAGGAAAAATTGGAAAGAGAAATGAGGAGAATGCAGGAAAAGTATGAAATGAGGGTCAACAGCCTGACTGAGGAAAACAACACCTTAAAAAATAGACTAACTCAAAAGGCAAAGGAGGCCCAAAAGGGCAATGAGGAGAAGAATGTCTTAAAAAGTCGAATTTGCCAGATGGAAAAAGAATCTCAAAAGTTCACTGAGGAGATTCATTCCTTCAGAGTTAGACTGGAACAAATGGAAGCTAGTGACTTTATGAGAAATCAAAATGCTGTTAAGCGGATCCAAACAAATGAAAGATTAGAAGGCAATGTGAAATATCTCATGGGAAAAACCACTGACCTGGAAAATAGATCCAGGAGAGACAATTTAAAAATTGTTTGACTACCCGAAAGCCATGATCAAAGAAAGAACCTAGAAACCACCCTTCAAGAAATTCTCAAGGAAAATTGCCCTGATGTTTTAGATCTAGAGGGCAAAATAGAGGTTGAAAGAATCCACCAATCACCTCCTGAAAAAGATCCCAAAAAGAAAACTCCCAGGAATATTATAGTCAGGTTCCAGAATCCCCAGATCAAGGGGAAAATACTACAAGCAGCCAGGAAGAAACAATTTCAATATTGTGGAAACACAATCAGAATAGCCCAGGACCTGGCAGCTTCTACACTGAGGGATCAAAGGGCATGGAATATGATATTCCAGAGGGCAAAAGAGCTGGGAATGAGCCCAAGGGTCATCTACCCAGCAAAACTGAGTATTTTGTTTCAGGGGAAAATATGGTCATTCAGTGGAATAGAGGACTTTCAAGCATTCTTGAGGAAAAAACAAGAATTGAATAGAAAATTTGACATCCAGACACAAGAAGGAAGAGATGCCTGAGAAGGTAATCAGGGAAAAGAAATCAAAAAGGAACTTATCAAAGTTGAACTATTTACATTCCTATATGGAAAAGCAATAACTGTGACTGATGATATCTTTCTCACTATGAAAATAATGGAAGAAGGGGGTGTGGTCATATGAGTACATATGTGAATGTGTGTGTAGATGGTTACAGTTATATATGGATAGAGGGCATAGGTTGAATTTGTTGGGAAGGGAGATTACTCAAGGGATGAATTATGAGGTGAGAGAGGAAAGTGGCAAGAGGAAATGGGGAGAGACGGGGTAGGGTAAACTATCTCATGTAGAAGAAGCAAGGGGAAGTGGTTGCAAAGGAGGGGGAGAATAGGAAGGCAAAAAGGCAAATCCACATTCTCATTGAATTTGGTTCAGGGAGAGAATGACATACATACTAAATGGGACATCTCAACCTGCAGCAGAATAGGGGGAAGGGGGATGAGAGGAGGGAAGATGGATGGGAGGGCATCCTTGGGGGGAGGGGTGGTTGGAAGTACCCACTATAGAAGAGGGACAGGATCATGTGGGGAATGGACCAGGTGGGGGGGGTGGGATGAGTGGGAGGGAATTGTAAGCAGCCTTGTACAATATATCTACTATGATAATGTTTTGCATAGCTAGACATGTACAACATATACTGAATTACCTATCTCCCCAGAGGGAATGGGTGACAAGGGAGGAAGGAAATGGATCTGAAATTTGAGGTCTCAACATTAAATGTTTCAAATATATGTAAATACTATTATTAATACTCTTTTGCTTATAATTGGGAGATAAGATGTGCAGGCATTGGGACAAAAAGATTCACCTTCCTCTAATGGAAAAGTTGAAGGGGATATGGGAGAAGGTATGGGAGAGAGCAGACTGGAGGAAGCGATATCTTGTGGGACTGCTATTCTGGGAGGTTGGGTAGGGGAATAACAGGGGGAAACTGATTGTAACTCAAAATCTGGTGGAAATGAGTGATGTAAAACAGAAGTTAATAAAGCATTTGTTTAATAAAAAAAAAAAGTTTGGAGCAGTTTACAACTCTGCCAACTGACAGGGATTACTGTCCCTGCTTTTCCACATCCCCTCCATCAGATGTCATTTTCCTTTTCTGTCATGGTAGTCAATATGTTAGGTAGGAGGTGGTATACAGAGTTGTTTTAATTTGAAAACTTCTTATCAATAGTTATTTGGGACATTTTCCCCATAACTTTGATTGGATAGTTTTGATAGTGCCTATTCACATAATTTAATAATTTATCAAGTGGAAAATGACTCATTTTTAACAAAAATATTTTGACTCTGTTCCTTATATATTTGAGGAATGAGATCATCGTATATATATATATATATATATATATATATATATATATATATATATATATATATATATTTTTTTTTTTTTTTTTCCCCCAAAAGTCAATCATTTGTTAGACACTTAGTAATGCCAGACTCATCATAAATACTGGACATACAAAGACAGAAAGGAAACACACACTAGGATGACCTTCTGTGGAAGAGGAGGAGCCATTTAGAACTGGCATGGTTTCAGGGTGGGTGAGAAGGTCCTGTACTGACTACAATAATATTGAGATTCTTTGTGAGGAGCAGAAAATCAGCAACAATGATGGAATTATGGAAAAAGTAGGAATAAAAGTGCTCTAACTTTATTAGATTTGAAATTATATTACAAAACAATAGTAGAACAAATAAAATTCTTGGGAAGGGACTCAATGTGTTTGCTGAAAAGATGGAAATTAGTTCAATTTAAAAAATAGGCTATTAGCATGTTATGACTTACCTCATCAAATATAAAATGAATTAACTACCTAAATATAAAAACAAATACTTAAAAAGACTAGCATATTTCACAATTTGGGATGAAAATTATAACCCGATACTGGATAGATTGTTTCCTAGATGGAAAAACAATTAGAATTATATTAAATTATATTAAGTTAAAAATTGCATAAAAATTGGTAGAGACAGAATAAAAAAATAAATAAATTAGGAGAAAATCTCTGAAAAAAAAAGAAAATCTTTGCATAAAATTTCTGATAAAAAAAGGTCTAACATCCCACATCTATATAGAACTTACCTAAATTATAAGATGTAGAGTAATTTTTCCAAAATCTAAGCTATAAAAGATATGAACAAGCTCCCTTCAAAGGAAAAAGAAACAACCAGGGGACATTTAAAAACAAGAATAAATTAAATAAATATCAAGGAAATAGAAAGTAAAGAGATTTTGAGGTATTGCCTATCACCCTTCAAATAAATACACATGTTAAAAGCTGAAAAAATTCAATATCACAAGACCATCATAAGATAAACAACATAATTCACTTTCCATAGAGAAACAAATTGTCCCCAACATCTTTCAAAGTCATTTATAATTTTGTAAGTCAATGAAAGTTTAGCTATCTCCAGTTACAGTATGGTTTAGTGAGGAAAATCTGGATCTAAATGCTTCCTCTTTCTTTCGTAGCTGTGTTACCATGGACAAATCATTTCCTTTCTTTATGATTGTTTCATTAACTATAAAGTGAATATATATATATATATATATATATACACACATATATATATATATATATATATATATATATATATAACATTATGTACCTCATAGGGTGAGGGCCAAATGAAATAGCATATATAGAATGGTTTGTAAGCTTTACTTTTCCATAAGAGCCATGAAATGAAAATATAGAAATGTAGAACAGCTTGGTACTGTATACAGAGTCCTGTGATTAAAATGAGAAAGCTCTTTATTCAAATACAGCTTAGTAAAGGCAAGTAAAAAAAGTAGTTCACACCTTGTTTCAGTTCAATTTGCTTTTGAACCTTGTAACAAATTGTTTCAGTTCAATTTTCTTTTGAGCCTTGTATCAAGTTTGTTAAGAAGCAGAATATGGGAGGAGACGGGATGGAGAAGTAGTTGTAATGGTTGAAGAGGCTATCTGGAGCAGAAGTCTGTTTCTTTACCGCTGTCGGATGGAGGATGCGGAGATTCAGAATCCAACCTTTTCTCCATCTCCCCACAGGTGAGATTTTTTTGATCTTCAGCTACCCTTGTGGCTGTTTAACCCTTGCCATAAAACACCATGGCCAGCAATGTTACCAACAAGACTGACCCCCGTTCCATGAATTCCCGTGTCTTCATTGGTAATCTCAACACTCTGGTTGTTAAGAAGACTGATGTTGAAGCCATCTTCTCGAAGTATCGGAAGATTGTGGGCTGCTCTGTGCATAAAGGTTTTGCCTTTGTTCAGTATGTTAATGAGCGAAATGCCCATGCTGCTGTGGCAGGAGAGGATGGCAGAATGATTGCTTGCCAGGTAGTAGATATTGATCTGGCTGTAGAGCCAAAAGTGAACCGAGGAAAAGCAGGTGTGAAGCATTCTGCAGCGGAGATGTACGGCTCTTCCTTTTACCTGAATTATGATTTTCAACGAGATTATTATGACAGGATGTACAGTTACCCAGCTCGTGTACCACCTCCTCCTCCCATTGCTTGTGCTGTGGTGCCCTCCAAACGCCAGCGTGTATCAGGAAACATTTCCTGCACAGGCAAAAGTGGCTTTAATACCAAGAGTGGGCAGCGGGGCTCTTCATCCAAATCTAGCAAATTGAAAGGTGATGATCTTCAGACAATTAAGAAAGAGTTGACCCAGATAAAGCAGAAAATGGATTCTTTATTGGGCAACCTGGAACATTTGAGAAAGAACAAAGCAAACAAACAGCTGGAGTTGATCGAGGATAATGAAAAAGAAGCTGAAGAAGGAGAGGATGACAGAGACAGTGCCAATGGTGAGGACAACTCTTAAGCACACATTGGGGTTTTAGAACTCTCGTCCCATTATTTCTTTACCTAGGTGCTTGTCTTTGATCAAACTCTTCGCCAAATCCTCTCCCTTAGTATCTTCCAGCACATATTCACTGTTGTACCCAACTTTATCCTTCCCATGTTCATTAATTCTACCCTGCGCCTAGTCCATTTGCCACTTCCTTCAATTCCCCTAGTAGTTATATTAAGTCTCCTGTAATTTTGCTCTTTTAATTTTGATACCTCTTTTTGACTTAACAGTAAAAAGCATGTATGGTTTTTATAAAAAAAAAAAAAAGAAGCAGAATATGTGAACACCATAACTTGTGAACTTCTGTGGAGGAGATAAGGAAGAGCACAAGTTGGACAGTCATAACTTCTTGGAATTAGACCCTGAAGGCTGGGCAGCTGTTGCTGGATTGAATACTGAAAGGAAAATTAAGAAGAACTGAAAAGAAGAATGAGAATTGAAAACTTAGACAGAATTTTTGGAGCAAGTCAGGTGTAGGGTGGATAAAGTGATTTTTATTTTGAGAATGGAGATTTTGGTGCTGAAGACTTCTAAGGGCCAGCTGGAGTGGCAGAAGACAGGGGAAGCATGAATGTAGTTTTGGTACATTGTCTGTCTGTGGCTTTGTTAAGCTTTGACTTCCCAGTAATAGAAACTGTGTAGGACTTTAGGTGGACTAGACACTGTGAGTTTCAGTATGGAGCAGGAACTGCTTGGAGAGCTGGACAAGAATCTGGGAGCTGTCTGCCTTTGAACTTAGGTGGCAGTTAGATAGATTTGATGGGTGGGAGCTTGGACTATGGAAGAATTGCCATGGAAGCTGAAAGCCTTCACCGAGTCAAGATGAAAAGACCTCTCAGTGGATAGTGAGTAGTGACTGATGAAATTGCAACTTACTTGTGACTGAAAGGTGAATGGCCTGTGTATTTTCAACTGCCTCTTAAAAGAGTCCCAAGTAATGACTGATGACTGTGTAGTGACTGATGACTGAGTAGTGACTGGTGATTGAATAGTGACTGATGACTGAATAGTGACTGATTTGTAATTTAGTTTGCCCCATGTGTGGAGGACTTTCACCTTTTGGACTTTATTTTAATTTATTTTATTTTTGGAGGGCAATTGGGGTTAAGAAACTTGCCCAGGGTCACAAGGCTAGGTTTTTTTTTTTTTGTTTGTTTGTTTTTGTTTTTATTTTTGTGTGTTATGTGTCTGAGGCCAGATCCAAACTCAGGTCCTTCTGACTTCAGGGCCAGCACTCTATGCACTGCGCCACCTAGCCGCCGAGACCTTTTGGACTTTATGATTGAATGATTGAATTACTGAGTGATTGTTTGACTAAATGATTATACTTTGTTTAAACCTATGTGACCACTTCTGGTGAAAACTATGTAGTCATTTTAGTGATAAGGTGTTGAGTTATTGTGTCATTGTGAATGCTGTATTTTGAATTTCTGTTAATGTTTTGCTCTGATTTGCTATTGAATAAATAGAGTGTTCATTACACTACGTAATCAGAATCTTGAAAGCTGTTTGCAGCAGCAGTCCTCTGGAAAGCTGCTCATGTGTGGTTTTACAAGCTTCAGAAAACTTTTAATCTGTATGAGTCTGGTTAAAACACATCTCTTATTTTCAGTTTCTTTATGAGGGGCTGACATGAAAGATTCTAAAGTTGTTTATATTTCTAAATTTATTAATATAATTGAATATTAGTGGTTTTGAGTATATGTATATGTGAGTATATGGGGAACAACTGACCAAACAATCCCTTTCTGAAACATAAAATATATTGTATACATGTCACCTATTGGTACTTTCTTTTTCATTTTGACAACTACCTTTCCTATTATGGGAATTTTCAGGTCTGTGATGTTATGTGGTTTTTTTTTTACGGTTCGTACTTGATGATAACCTATCACCTCCAAATACCTGTAAAAATGACTCTAAACAAATTTTAGAGCTACAGAACCCCCCAAAAAATGACAGAGTGAAACACATCTCCAGCTGAAGACAGCCTACCAAGCAAACAGGAAGGGTATATCTCATTTGGCTGAAAGTGAAACAGCAGTCCCACATGGGTTGCACCAGTGGAGCAAAGCTCAGGGGATTGAAGTACTGGTAACTGTTGTGGTTTACAGACTTCTCAACCCACAAAAGCCAAAGACAATCTAAAAGGTCAGTGGGGAAACTCTGTTGGACCTGGATCAGAGAAGATCATGGTCCAGCCCCCACCCCAGGCAGCAGAGGTGGCTGCAGAGGCAGCAGCAGCTGCTTCCAGGGCTCCAGGTCAACAGATGGTGGAGGGACAAAGCACCTGAGCAAAGGGCAATAGCTCTTGCTTTGCCCTGCTTGGATCCTGGGAGGTAGTCCTGAGGTGAGGATAATTGTTGGTTGGCAAGCCTGTGGCAACTGTGGAGAGGGCATCGTCCTCACAGTTCCAAAACCAAAGAGAGTGCTTGTGGTATTTCACAGACCATACCACAAGCCAGAAGAGCAGTAAAAACCTCTCCTTTGTTCATATCACATTAAAAGAACTGAAAATTTACAGGTGCCTAGAAGTAGCTCTGAGAACAGCTACACAAAACTCCAGAAATGTAAGATAAAGCATTCTCCTGGAAGCAAAATCTTACTATGGCAAGGACTTCAAAATCCAAGTAATTGGGTGGGAAAATTATCTAACAGAGGGGAAAAAATCAGACTATACATTCTTTACTGACAAAAAACAAATCATACAACTACAAGACACCAAGTTAAAAAATCATGCATCAAAAATGTCCAAGGAATTTTGAATTTTTCACAAGCCAAGGAGAAACTCAAAGAGAATTTTGAGAATCAAGTAAATGTAGAGTAAAACATGGGAAGAAAAATGATAGAGATGGGAAAAAATATCATGAAAAAATGAATCAACAACTTGCTAAAAGAGGTCTCAAAAAATTCTGAAGATAATAACACTGTAAGAATTAAATTAACTCAAATGGCAAAAGAGATCCAAAACGTCAATGAGGAGAAGAATGCCTTAAAAAGCATAATTGGTGAAAATGAAAAAGGAGGTCAAAATGCTTACTGAAGAAAGCAGTTCCTTCAAAATTTGAATGGAGCAAATTAATGCTAATGACTTGATGAGAAATCAAGATATTATAAACCAGACATTAAAGAATGAAAAAATAAAAGAAAATGTGAAATATCTCAAAGGAAAAACTGACCTGTAAAATAGATCAAGGAGAGATAATTTGAAAATTATTGGACTATGGAGTCAAGACAGCAGAGTAGAAACAGGACTTCCATTGGGATCTCGGTTCCATCTCCTCCAATTCATGTAAAAGGTAACTCTGAAGAAACTTTGGAGCTACAGAACCCACCGAATGACACAGAGAAGCTATCCTCCCACTGAGGACAGTCTAGCAGGCTAGCAGGAAGGGGCCAGTTCAGCACTCTTTGAGCCGTTCCCAGTCCCACACTATCTGAAAGGGTTTAGCCTCAAGGTTGGCCTGACCAATCACTGGAGGGACTTCAGAACACCAGCAGCTGTGGAAGTTTCCAGAATTATCAACCCATAGATCCTAAGGACAAAGTGAGATTATCAGTGCAGTGTGAATTTGGGATCCAGTAGTTTGGGAGTGTGGTTGGCCTTTGCCTGGGGTTGAGAAGTGGCTAAGGAATGGCAAACCTGCAGCTCCAGCCAAGAGGTAGCTTCAGCTCCTGGCCTGCAGATTGTAGGGGGACCAACCAACCAGTCTGAAGGGTAATTGTTCTTGCTTTAACCTGCTTGGATCCATATTGTGGTTTAAGGTGAAGGTCCTGGGATTGTGCAACCAGCTTGCCAGAGTGTGTGGAGGCTTCAGAGAGGGCACCCAACTAATACCTTTGGCAGCTGAGAAAACCCCTGCTATTGGGACAAAGCTCCCCTGTATGGTAGCAGAGTCCTACTGTGGCAAAAAGCACAAAAGTCAAATAATTGAAAGGCAACATGAGTAGGCAAAGGAATCAAAGAAAACAGAGCAACACAACTTTACATCCCTATTTTGGGGACAAAAGGATAAAAGCACAGAACAGGCGGAAGACAGTGCAGTCAGAACTCCTGCACCAAAAGCTTCCAAGAAAAATACAAGCTGGTTACAGGCCATAGAGGAACTTAATAAGAATTTTGAAAACCAAATAGGGGAGGTGAAGGAAAAATTGGGAAGAGAACTGAGAATGATGCAAGAAAATTATGAAATGAGAGTTAACAACCTGACTGAAGAAAATAAGTTAGAAAATGGACTAAATCAAATGGCAAAAGAGGCTCAAAATGCCAATGAGGAGATTTCCTTAAAAAGCTGATTTTGCCAGATTGAAAAAGAATCTCAAAAACTCACTGATGAGAATCATTCCTTTAGAATTAGATTGGATCAAATGGAAGCTAGTGACTTGATGAGAAATCAAGATAATATTAAACAGATCCAAACAAATGAAAAAATAGAAGGCAATGTGAAATATGTTATTGGAAAAACCACTGACCTGGAAAATAGATCCAGGAGAGATAATTTTTAAAAAATGGACTACCTGGAAGCCATGATCAAAAAAGGAACCTAGAAATCATCCTTCAAGAATTTGTCAATGAAAATTGCCCTGATGTTTTAGAACCAGACTGCAAAATAGACATTGAAGGAATCCACTGATCACCTCTTTAAAAAGATCCCAAAAAGAAAACTCCTAGGAGTATTATAGCAAGGTTCTGGATTTCCCAGATCAAAGAGAAACTATTACAAGCAGCAGGGAAGAAACATTTTGAATATTGTAGAAATATAATCAGGATAACACACTGTCTGGCAGCTTCTACATTGAGGGATTGAAGGGCTTGGAATATGATACGCTGGAGGTCTGTAGCAGCAAGCACCTCAACATCCCCAGGGTGGCTCCAACACAGGTTCTTAAACCTGCGTTTCTAAAGGAAATCAAATCAAAATGGGTTAACAAGCTTACTTTAATCAATCAAACATATAACATTTACCTAGTTCAGGGGAAAAAAGGTCAGCAGCCTGAACTTCAGAGTATACAGACAGAAGTTACAAGACAGAGAAACAGATCAAGTAGACAGGCTTCCAAACTGTCCAACCATTACTTACATTCATACATAATTAGAGCTACCAGAGAGTGAAACATCAACATCTGCGTTTTCAAAGCCAAGGTGCTCTCAAAGGCTGACCAGAGTCTCATCTGGTCAAATCATATAACACTTCTCAAAGGGAGCCTGAAAACAAAGTCTCACATCAAGGTTTATATAGCTTTCTCCAGGCTCAAAGAATGTAACAATCCTCTTAACTCACTGCCCAATCTCAAAGTATGTCTTGATAAACAAGCCTCCCACCACAGGCTCCAGGTGCACTTAAGCCTAGGGGCAGGAAGATATTAAAAAATTACATTCCTATTACAAGGTCAAAGGATCTGGGATTAAAACTAAGAATCAACTACCCAGCAAAACTGAGTATTACGTTTCGGGGGAAAATATACTCATTCAGTGGAATAGGGAACTTTCAAGCATTCTTGAGGAAAACACCAGAGTTGAATAGAGAATTTGACATTCAGACACAAGAAGCAAGAGATGTTTGAGAAGGTAATCAGGGAAAAGAAACCAAAAGGAACTTAATCAAAGTTGAACTATTTACATTCTTACATGGAAAAACAATAACTGTGACTGATGAAACCTTTCTCATTCTGAAAATAATTGAAGTAGGGTGTATGGGCATTTTAATACAATGTGAATGTGTGTATATATGTTTCCAGGTATACATGGATAGAGGCCACAGGTTGAATTTGGTGGGAAGGGATGATACTTAATTGGGGCTCTCTGGAGGTGTGGTTTTAGTCCTGAAACATCACTAAGTCAGTCAGTGGTCAGGGCTGACTTAGAAGTGCCCAGTCTGCCACCCATCAGTGTCATGTTTGACAAGATGTATGTTGGGAACCAAGGCCAGTGCAGACTCAGTATGGGTATAATTAGCTAAGGAGTTAACCTATCGATAGGGCATTGAAGGATTCGTGGGCACAGCTGGCCACTCTGCTAGGGAAGATAACATTTGCCTAAGCTAAAATGTTTATAGATGGTTTAGTGAAGGATTCATAGGTAGCTTATTGTTCTAAGCAAAGATAAACAGTTCATTAGTTGTTGCTGGGCAAAGTGCTGGCAGAGGGAAGGGGCAGGGTTAATGCTCTGAGGCAATGGAGGGGAAAACATAATTTTACAGACTGGCTTTACACAATGATTTTACAAACTGATGTTACAAACTGATATTACAGACTGATGTTACAAACATAGATCCCAAGCAACCCATCAATAGTATAAATTCTCTCACATAAAAGAGGCAAGAGAAAGCAGTTAAAATGTAGGACAAGAGCAGGGAGATGAAAGGGAGTGAATCAACCTTACTCTTACTGGATTTGGCTTAAGGAGGGAATAATATACACACTCAATTGGGTATCTTACCCTACCTTTAAATAGGGGGAAAGGGAAAAAGTGAGTCGGACAATAGAAGGGGAGACAGATTGGTGCATGTAATAAATAGTCAGAAGCGAACACATTTGGAAAGGGAAAGGGTTAAAGAAGAAAATAGAATAAATGAGGGGAGGAATAGGATGGAGAGAAATATATTTAGTCTTTCACAATACGACTACTATGGAAATGTTTTTCATAACTACACATTATTTTAAATTGTTTTTCTTCTTAATGTGGGGGTGGCTGAGGAGGGAAAAAGGGAGAAAATATGGAATTCAAAGTTTTAAAAACAAATGTTAACAACATTGTTTCTTCATGCAAGTGGGAAATAGGATATATAGGCAATGGGTTATAAAATCCATCTTACCCTACAAGAAAGTAAGGCGAAAATGGGTAAGGAGGGCAGATGGGGGAAATAGAAAAGAGGTCAGATTGGGGAAGCGGTAAACAGTATACTTGCCATATTGGGGTGAGACTAGGGGAGAGATGGAGAGAATAGTTGGGACTCAGAATTTTGTGGAAATGAGTGTTGAAAACTAAATATAAATACAGAAATTATGGGGAAAAAGATTCAAACCCATATCATTTTACTCCAAATACAGCTATCTTTCTCCCTCTATCATGAAGTCTTTCAAATGTTCCTCATATGACAATTTCAAATCTGCCCTATTGATCTAGTCAGCATTCCCTAGACTGAGTAATCTTAAACTTTTCTGTGTCCTGGCAAACTGCTAAAGCCTATATACCATTCCTGTGAATAACATTTTTAAATGCATAAAATAATACACATAGTAATGCAAAGGAAGTCAAATACATGAAAATATGTTATAAAAACTTTTAAACAAGTTCATGAACCCAAGGTTGTGTCTACCTCAGACAATCTCAAATTTCATCAGAAAAAAATGGGAAGAAAAGAAATTTACATGATAACTTTATTATGTATTTAAAAGAAAAAAACAAGTTGTACCTAAGAGATTTGAAGTTTCATGTGCTATCTTCTTTTTTATTATTCTGTATAGTCAAAATGCTTTTTTTATTCCATAAATTGAAAATTAAATATTTTTAAAGCTCAAATGAAATTAAGCAAGATAAATTGATTATAACTTATTTAGTGGGGAAGATTTAATTCTGGGAATTCATTTAGTCATTCATGAGAAAAATTTCAAAGAGATGATAAAAACTTAAGGTAGGTTATGAAAATGCATAATTTAAAATGACAAACTACAACTTAAATTTGAATGTGAAAATGTGAGCAAAGATGATTAGAATTTGGAAGTAGTATTTGATAAATTCTACAAACAAAATGTAACAAAGTGGGAAACCCACCAGAGACAAAAGCTACACATGTCAGTGGAATAAATAGTTGTTAATATCCATATGTAGGACAAGAACCATGGGATCCATCAGCAATTTATTAGCTCTCTTGTACATGATCAAACCATAGACGTGCATCTGTCCCTGAAACATTTTTCTTTAACATTTCAATGGAAGCAGTTATTACATTCAAATGCCCAGGTTTCTACCTATGAGGAAATACCCATTTTTAAGTGTCTTGATTGGGGTTACATGGCAAGCAAATTTCTTAGTCAAGATTTTAATTTGCTCTTATTTTAGCTTCACTTGCCTCATTTTCTTCCACTTTGGCTCCATCACCACAGAAGAAAAAAAGGCATTCATTGGTCTGAGGGTCATTAAAAATAAAGGATTGCCATGGCCAAATAATTCAGCCAGTTGTTATGTCGCTCTATATACTTATCAAGTCTGACTTTCGGGAAGTAGATACTCTGTCACTGTTACTCAATTCAAAGTTTTTAAGAACATGATATAAGCTTCCAGAGTTTGTGCCCTAATATCATAGCCACCATATCCTGAAATCAGTTCTACCTGATGTTCTAAGCAGTAGGGAAGAAGAGGCTAGAAATCTTTGCTGAACTATGTAAATTACAATGAACTAGTTTCCCACTGTTAGCAAAAAACAACATATATATATATATATATATATATATATATATATATATATATATATATATATAAAACATTGGGTTTTTGAAGTATCAGACAACTTTATATCTGAATTTCTTTGCTTGTTGTAGGTTTTTTAAGGTAATCAATTTTTTGAATCATAATCTTACTTCTTGTCATTCAATCAATAAGCATTTATGATGGTGCAGTGGATAAGAGTACTAGGTCTGAATTCAGGAAGAACTGAGTTCAGATTTTGCCTCACATTTATAAGTTGTATGATCCTGGGCAAGATACTTAACTGCTGTCTGTCTCAGTTTTCTTTTCTGCAAAGTGAAAATAAAATACTATCTACATTCCAGAATTAAAAGTATTCATTACAGTGCCTAGCACAGAGTAGGTGCTATGTAAAAGTTATAGTTGCTGCTCCTGTTGGCATGCACCTATCACATATTTGGTACTGTACTAAGCACTAGAGATACAAAGATAAAAATAAATAGTACTGGCATTCAATGAGCGTACATTCTACAGGGAGACCCAAAATGTGCTTTTATGCATAAGTAATAGAAGTAGAGCAACAAATCTCTAGGGGATAACTATCAAGCGTCTTGCCCAAGGGTTTTTAGGATAGCTATCCAAAACAAAGACAATGGCTGAGCATTCGACTTCTAGTGAGTACACTTAGAAGGGTAAATTTCTAAATAGTATACAATATATGTGTGTGGATGATTGTTTTTCTGACAAAATCAAACGAATGCTGTCTCTTTTCCTACTGCAGTTTTTTTTTTTTTGTTCCTGTGTAGAACAAAATGTAGTTTCTCAGGTAGAATATTTGCTAAAGTACTAGAAGCATTTAGGCCTCAGTCAGGTGACTTGGGGAGGGAAATATGAAATTCTGGAAATCCCCTTGTCACCCCACCTGCCAAATAAGGGAATGTTAACAGAACAGCCAATTAATTTAAAAGATTATATGAGGGGGCGGCTAGGTGGTGCAGTGAATAGAGCTCTGGCCCTAGAATCAGAAGGACCTGAGTTCGGAGCCAGCCTCTGACACTTAATCCACACAAACAAAAACCTAGCCCTGTAACCTTGGGCAAGTTACTTAACCCCAATTGCCCTAAAGGGGCGGCTAGGTGACGCAGTGAGTAAGAGCGCCGGCCTCGGAGTTTGGATGACCCGAGATCAGATCCGGCCTCAGAAAATGAGCACCCACGCATAAATAATGACTAGCCGTGTAACCTTGAGCAAGTTACTTAACCCCAATTGCTTTAAAAAAAAAAAAGATTATATGAGGAAGGGGAGGGTTGTGGTTTTCCTGCAGTTTTCAGCTTTATAACCCAGCTTTGGCTTCTGTAGGGTGGCCTCCCCTCTCTGGACTTCCCAGGAATGGAACTGCTGGCTTCTCATGAGATTCAATAAAACTTCCTACTTTCACCTTGAGACTTCTCAAGTAGTCAATTTGGGGTAGGGTCTCTGTACCCCACACATTGCCCTTCATAAAAGCAAATGTAAAGGGACTGACAAAAATAACTTTCTCTTCTTCAAGTTATCAGAAGTAATTGTTTAAAAATTGAAAGCAACGCCCCCAATATAGAAAATGAAAAGAAAAAAAAAGACCTGAAGGACTTGAGTTGAATTTTGAATTGTGTCAAGAAGTTGGAGATGAAGGTCAGAAACTATTGCATAGAGCATAAATGGGAAAAGGGCTACCAAATCCTTGCAATTAAGAAATGTTTGAGATTGTTCCCAGCTACCCTCTCTGAGAAAGAAACAGCCACATGTCCTCCAATCCATAATAGCATAAAAGATACAGGGTATGGTCAAATGAGAGATGATAAAGTAAGGATCAGTGGAATAAAGAGATATGTGGTGGTGTGACTCTAATTAGAGATACTGAGATTGACCTGATATCAATGACAGAAATCTTTCTTCTCAAGATCTGCATCCAAAATGGCAAATACGTAACAACATTCATAAA
The DNA here is from genome assembly GCA_011680675.1 of Gymnobelideus leadbeateri. Taxonomy (NCBI): domain Eukaryota; kingdom Metazoa; phylum Chordata; class Mammalia; order Diprotodontia; family Petauridae; genus Gymnobelideus; species Gymnobelideus leadbeateri. The sequence goes on from WOXC01007041.1 coordinate 51,683, forward strand.
AAAGATATTCTATGCCTACAAAGTTTAATAAATAGTTTCTAAACAGCAGTCCTCTGAGTTACTTGGCTTTGAGACAATTTTGTTTTGTTTTGACCCAGATTTTATTAACATTGGGAAATTCCTTACTCTAAAATAAATCAGGATCATAAATGGCAGCTAATCTTTACCCTGTAGTTTTTGAGAGATGCCCAAAGAACTGAATAGTTAAATGATTTGCCCAGTGCTACAGAGCTAATGGCAAGGGAAAGATTTCATTCCAAGTCCTGTATTCAAGTTCAGCTGTCTAAACCACTAAAGCATGCTTGGATTCTTGAGAATCTGAAAGACAATAAATAATCAGACACAGCAAAGGGGAGAACACAAAAATTTCCAAAGAATAAACATTTTCTAGTTAGATAAGCTCTTAGTAAAAGTTTTGCTGTTAGTAAATGTATGCACTGAAGGTAGGAAATCAATAGATAAATAAGAATGGAGATCCAGGGAGATAGAGCCAAATGATGCTAGGAAATAATGAATTATACAAATCATGTTCTTGTGAGTGTTATTTTTTTATAATTTCCTTTTCATAATAGTACTACTAGGACATAAGAATGAGTCTCTTTGTATTAAGCATAATGATTAATATGCTATGAAATCTTCAAGGGAAAATATGAAAGCATTTTGTATGCAAATGTTCATGAGTTTGTAGGAAAAGTTAAAAACTGAATTTAATTAAATAAGTTTACTGAAATATGTAACAGGTTCTGTTGCTGATACTATAGGGAGATCTCAGTTAAATTTATATGGAATTTAAATGGCGAGGTGAAAATATGTGTTCTTTGAAAGGGGACACGATTTTGCATAATATAATCTTTCTCAGGATGTCTTTTAATGAGACACTGGAGGTCATAGGAAAAAAAATATATATGTAACTCTCTTTCCTTTATGCCAGAAGCTCTCTAATAGCAGTCCATTCTAGGAGGCTGACCTGAACTTCCCAGGTTTATCATGGAGAAAGCCTCAACTACCATAACTAGAAACATTGACCTAGATTCACAATAAAACTGATACCTGACAATTTTGAACTCTTAACAAAACTGATACATGCCATGAGACTAAACATTCATTAATGTGATGCTTCTTACTAGGTATTTCTCTGTCTCTGTCTCTCTCTTTTAGTAATTTCATACACTCTTCAGTTCTCATCTCGGCAGATGAATTCTGGAATTAATGCTAGTTATGATTATCATACTCATATGTACAAATGAAAGAATATATGTATCCTCTACTTCTAATATTCTATGCTAAACAAATTCATATACTATTTATCATAGAATTTTAAAGTTATCACTGTTTCCTTGATGCAAGAGATTTCTTACATCTGACTCTACTCTGTCTTTCAATATCTTTTTCAGATCTCATTTCATGACCAACTCATGAAAAATGAACACCTAGTGTCTAACACAGATATAAAAATATATGCTAGAAATTTGAGTTGTTCCCAGAAGAAATGTTTCACCAATGAGGGGGAAAAGACACAACACAAAGATATTCCTGACCTTATCTATAGAATTCATGTGTTTTCAAGAACATATAATAAGGGGATGTCATACCCTAGTATTAAGACAAAATTTTTAGAATTTATTTTTCCAGTAATGGAACAATCTATCTTGAAAAGTAATGAACTGTTTGTCATTATAGAATGTTTCAAGGTGCCATTAGATAAACATTTATAAGATATGTCATAAGAAAGATTCCCTTATACAATGTGGAGTTAGACTAGACACCTCTAAATGGCCTATGTGCCATAATGGCCAGCAAAGTAATACTTTGCTTGTTTCAGCTATTCAAGTGTCTTTGAGCCTTGCCTTGGATTACATCAAGAGTATTTGTTGGAATCAGTAGACATTGTGCTGCCCTTAACAGGCCTAAAATAATTTGAAGACCTTCCCTGCCCTTAATGGGCCTAATATAATCACATGGAGACCATGGTGGGAGTAGCTTGCCAAAAGAGCAGAACAGGAATGGTGGAACAGGAAGGGTAGAATAGGAAGGAGCAGAGCAGAATAAAGGTTGGGCAGAGCTGGAAGTGAACAGAGCTGAGAGAGAGAGAATGCTTGTGATTTCGGTGCTCTGTCTGTTGATCTGTGTTACTTTGTCAGACAGAAGCATTCTGTCTGTTGATTTGTGTTTGATTCCTTAGACAGAAAGTTAAATGGAGATGATAATGCTAGTAATGGGTGTAAATATTATTGGAGTTCTGTTAAGCTTAATGTGTGTAAATATTGTTGTAGTTCTGTTTATCTTTGTCTTCCTAGAAACAGAAAGTGTGAAGGACTAAGAGTAGAGCATGTCCTATGAGCTGATATATGGAATGGTATGGGAGAACTGCCCATGTGTGAATACAGGCAAAGGTTGCGAGCATCCAGCCTGTGGAAGAGGAGCCATTGGGTTTGGAAGTCAGACTATCATTAAGATGTTAGAGGACTTTACTTGATACTCTGTTTTGACTGATGATATTGTAATTTAATGTGACCTAGAGGGTGGATGATGTTTGTACTTTCTGCTATCCCTTAAGGTTGATTAGCTTAAGCATGATTGGAAGCCAGTCTCTAGTCGAAATGAAAGAGTGCAATACTTGGATACTCTGTATTGGCTGAGGACATTATAACTTACTGTCACTTTGGGGTGGATGATGTTTGTATTTTCTGCTACCCTTTACATAGAAGATATACTGAATTTTATTTAAGACTCTGTGGCCACCTTAGGAATAAGTTGTTATGTTGTGGTGAAGGTTATGCTAAATTTCTTGAAAGTTATGCTTTAGTTTATTGTTGAATAAATGAAGAGGTTATCGTATTGTGAAATTAGAACCTTAAAGTTATTCATAGCAACAGTCCTCAGGAGAGCTGCTCATGATTGGCTTTACAGTGACTTTTAATTTTTAAGTTCCATGATGATATAATATATGTTAGAATTTAACATAAAATACTGATAATTTAAGGTACTTTATCACTATGAGCAAAATACTTATCAGCTTTAAATTCTATAAAAATGTGTGTTTTGTTCATTATTAAATATTTCTCCAGTTATCATGACTTATTCTATATGTTCTTTAATATTACTTCTGTTCAGGACTCTGGTGCTGATTTGAAAAGAGTCAACTATATCTAGAGAAGAACAGTGAGTTACTAAGCAACATTATGAAATTAGTTAATAGGTCCAGGCACAGTCAGTTACAAAGATGTATTTAATATATTTTTAATGGAAAAAGAAATAAAAAGTAGATATAACTTTGAAACTACCTCCTAAAGGAATGATCTTTTGTTGTAGACAAAAAGTTGTTCATTTCATAGGAATTTTCCTATTCAAGAAATATTTATCTTTAATGTATTTCTAAAATGAGATCATTTATTATCACAAAGAGAAAATCAGTAAAACACTTACGTAAAGCATAATTTCTTAAGGTACAAAGCATAATTTCTTAAGGTGCAATTTTTAGTTCGTCTACCTTCATTTATATTTCTGTTCCTGAAGCTTTCAGTATATGAAGGACAAGTGTAGAAAGAAGCTAATACCATCTGTAAGGATCTTAGAAAATAAAATAGATTCTTTCTACATAATGAACTACATTAATCTTCCTTAAAAGCCTCAGAAAACTTGTCCGATATAAGGTAAAGAAAAATTCTTTCCATTCCAAAATATTACATCTGGAAGGAAAGGTAGAGATGTTAAACTATTTTCAATAGATACATGCAATATTTGAGCATGGTTTCAAGTTTCAGATTTCTATAGTCCTCTATCTTCGTGATATTTTATATTTGAATTTAAATTTCTAAAGATAGTGTAGTAACTTTTGGAAATACTATGTTATTATAAATTTGGTCATCAGAGACATTTATAAGCTATCCATTCATTATTGCCCTGGACATTTGCTCATAGATCCTTTCCTACTAAGGTAACTCCTTGAAAGAAGTTTTAGACTATAGAGATTATAGAGAATTATATCTAGATAAAAGAGAACCCAGGAGGGGAAGCTTTACTGGCTTGATGGAAGGCACCAAGCATCCCAGAATGGAGAGTAAATCTGAGATGCCATGCTTAAAACATCGAGGCACCTTGGAGACTCAATTTGTTTCATCGGTTTCTTGCTTGTCTGACCATAGAGTTACCTTGTCAGTTCTTTTCTTTAGACCATCAGCATTAGAGTATTTTTTCTTATTTTTATCTTGTGACTAATGAAATTGTCAGTCTTAGGCAATAGAACATAATTAGGTAAAAGTAGCTATAAAATTTAATTGTTTTTAAGGGGTATTTCAAACTTTATAGTATAAATTAAAGTTGTTTTTTTTTTTTAAAGCAATCGGGGTTAAGTAACTTGCTCAAGGTTACACGGCTAGTCATTATTTATGCGTGGGTGCTCATTTTCTGAAGCCGGATCTGATCTCGGGTCATCCAAACTCCGAGGCAGGTGCTCTTACTCACTGCGCCACCTAGTCGCCCTTTAGGGCAACTGGGGTTAAGTAACTTGCCTAAGGTTACAGGGCTAGGTTTTTGTTTGTATGGATTAAGTGTTGGAGGCCGGCTCCAAACTCAGGTCCTTCTGACTCCAGGGCCAGCGCTCTATTCACTGCGCCACCTAGCCGCCCCTTAAATTAAAGTTTTTACAAAAAAATACTCCTCTCATTTTAGCTTTTATATTGTGTCTGAGATCTAGGTGAAGAATTTATTTTTACCAACTTTATTTAAAAAAAAAAGAAATGTAGTACCAAAAGGCACCAAATCAATTATAACAGTAACTACAGTTTTTTTTTTTGTTAGTTCTTTAGTAAAAAAATCAAATGCAAATATGCTTGTGGGCTTAGATTTGTGAGGTAAGGAACCACATTAGAGTAAGTTTAAAAACAATTTTCTAGAAAAAAAAAACAAACACATAAAAAGATCCTGCGTTTTACGTGTGAAATTTTTGTATTTTTCTACTGACCTCCTGGGGAAAATTATGATATAAACCTAAATTATTCATACATTTTTCAATTTTTTCCATCATACTTAAATTCTTGTTTCTGAAATATAGCCTCCTCAGTTTGCATATAAAAACTACAAATGCTATAACTAGGTAAAATGGACTTATAGTGCAACTAATCAATATCATTAAATTATATTTTTCTAGAAAAAATGTGTTCTTTAGTGCATTTTATTTACAAATCTCTTTCATGATAGGTATACGTGTCCATTTCGTTATGTAGCATATATTCAATATTATAATATAAAAAGCTTTTCTTTTTGAAATTTGATTTTTTTGTTTCTTACATTGTAAACATTTCTGTATTACTCCAACTTACTGAGAACTCTCCTGTAATAAAACAGAAGTTATATAAAACTAATAATATAGGGTCCTCATCTATTTGATCATATGCAGCATTTCACATCTATAATAGTCCCAACTTATTTTTTTAATTAACAGGAATAAATTTTCTCTCCCTTCTACCCCATACCCCAATGAAAAAGAAAAATAAAAACAAAGCAAATATTTCTTATAATAAATATCCATAGTCAAGAAAAAAACAACCCCCTCTATTGCTGTATACACATGCATGCAAATATACACACGTATACATATTTACATAAATATATATATATACATATATATATATATATATATATATATATACTATTACTATTTTCAGCTTGTTTGTTTTTTATGTTGTTATTGCATACTTTTTCAGGTTCTGTTCATTCTTCAGTTGACAACTGTCTTCCAAATGGCACATTTAAAAAATATTGATGTTATAACAGAAATTGTTCTATTATTGTTTATTTCATTCTGCATCAATTGCTATGTCTTTCTTTTTGAATAACCCACTTCTTCCTTTCTTACAGTGCAATAATACTGAACAATATTCATATACCTCTACTTATTTCTCTTCTAATGGGTATTCTTTTAGTTTCCATTTCTAACCACCATAAACAAAAAGATGGCTAAACATATTTTTGGAACATAAAGGGCTTTTTCCATTTTCTTTGTTCCATTAAATAAAAGTGTAGAAATATGATCTCTGGGTTAAAAGGCATGGACGGATGTGTTACCTTTTGTCTATAATTACAAATTACTTTCATGAATGATTGTCTCCATTAACAAGTCCACCAGCACTGCATCTGTGTGCTTGTTTTTTCCACTGACCCTTCAATATTTATTATTTTCCTTTTTTTTTTTTTAACATTTGTGCCTCTCTAGTGGGTATAAAGTAAAATCTCAGGATTCCTTTTTTGCCTTTCTCTTTAAAAAATGCTTAAAGGCCAAATATGGTAGCATGTGCCTGGTGTCCCAGCTAAGGGAGAGGGAGGTCGAGACTTATGGGTCTTTTGATTTCCAGGGTTCTGAGCTTCAGTGGAATTAGATTTATCAGGTTTTGGTATTAATTTACCAAACGTAAGTTCTATATTGGGCAGCTAGGTGCCACAGATGCCTTAAGTCAGGGAGACTCAACTACCAGAGTTTCAAATCTGGCGTCTGATACTAGTTGTGTGACCTTTGGAAAGTCACTTAATTCTGTTTGCGTCAATTTCATTATCAATAAAATAAGCTGGAGAAGGAAAAGGCAAACCATCCCAGTATCTTTTCCAAGGAAACCCTTAATGGATTCATGAAGAGTTGGGAATGACTAAAATGAATGAACAAAAACAAGTTAACAAGTTTTTTATTGATAGAGTGTTCAATAAGTTCTGTACTGATCAAAGAGAGGAGCCACCAGATGGCCTAAAAAAAGGGGTAAAATAGCCCAGGTTAGAAATTGAGCATTTTGGGGCGGGTAGGTGGTGCAGTGAGTAGAGCCTCGGCCCCGGAGTCAGAAAGACCTGAGTTTGGATCCGGCCTCAGACACTTAATGCACACACAAACAAAAACTTAGCCGTGTGACCTTGGGCAAGTTACTTAACCCCAAATGCCCTCCAAAAAATGCAATAAATAAATAAATAAAAAGAAATGGAGCATTTCAAAGATCCCATGCTAATCAGACTGGAACTGGGCTTGTTAGAAATTTTCAGATATCTAACCTAGGGAAGACAGGAAACCAATTCTTTTTTTTTTTTTTTAAGCAATTGGGGTTAAGTAACTTGATCAAGGTTACACGGCTAGTCATTATTTATGTGTGGGTGCTCATTTTCTGAGGCCGGATTTGATCTCAGGTCATCCCAACTCCGAGGCCGGCGCTCTTACTCACTGCGCCACCTAGCCGCCCCTCTTTTTTTTTTTAATGGTGGGGGGCTGAGTGGCCCTGTAGATTATATAATCTAATGCAACTAAATGAACAAAATAAGATAAATTTTGGACATAGTACAGTAATATTACACAATTCAAAACAGAAAGATATATACCATTGTTATTCTATATATCCATAACAATTACTATTAGTAAAGTTATGGAATTAATTTTTAAAAATAACAGGAAGAAATAATTCAGCCAGTGATTCCAAATTAGAATTCCATAATCTAAAGAATAAAAAAAAAAACAGATGTAATAAAGGTACTTCAAAATTCTTCTTGCAATCTTTTAGAAACCTGCTTAATTTCAGAGCAGTATATGACTCCAAAACAAAATGTTGTTCATAAAATCCAAATACTGTGAAGAAAAACTGAAGGGATTCTGAAACATATTTGTTTGACCTCTGTAGCACAAATCTCTGAGATATCATTCCTTGGTTTGGATATTGGGATACTGAAAGACTTTTATTAGATATTTCTGTTTATTTTTATGTAAAGATTCTATAAAGTTCCTAAAATTAGCTATTCTCTAACATAGGAATTGTGTTTTTTTTTTTATTTTTGGCAAAATTTATTTCCATAGAATTCAGAACCACTCCCGTTCAACTTCAAAGTTTATTGATGACTTGCTTGATTTCTCTTTCTGAAATTCTTTGTGCTTCATTGATATCACCAGTTTGTGGTTTGAAGAGAAATCAAGGAAGGCACCCTGCATTATGGGAGTACAAAGATGAGAGTTGCACAGGACGAACAGGAATATATGACGTGAAATATGCAGTATTGAAGTGAATATCACCATCAGTATAACAATAGACTCATTGGAATATTTTGGTGTTACTAGAATCAGCCCAATATTCTATCTTGTTAAAAACTTTTTTGTATAATATTTCTTGCCCACTGTATTATTTTACATACTAGTTTCGTGTCAATTACAAATTTTAAAAGCAAACCATATATTCTATTATCCAAGTCATTGTGAAAATAGGGACAAACACAGATTTCCAGGCAATATCCAAATTATACCTCTTACAACATGACAAAGAAATGTAGAGTCTGAATGGAGATTGAAGCAAACTACCTCCTCTCTTTCTTTAATATTTTTTCATTCCTTTTTTCCTGCTGTTCACTCCATTGGTTATAATTCTTTATAATTTGACTACTATTTAATGTGAAGGTACTTGTAGAAACAATATCAGATTACATGCTGCAATAGGGGCAGGCAGGGAGAAGGAAAGGGAATGGTAGAAAATTTGGAACTCAAGGGATTGTAGAACTGAATGTTTTAAACTAAAAGTATATAAATAAATTAAAACATTAATTTCAGTAACTTTACTTTGGGTGTGCTAATTCAATCACTTTAAGAAACCTGCATGCCACATTGTTGTTGGTTTTATTTTATATTTTAAAAAAAAGTTATAAAAAATTTTGGAGATGTGGGAAAAATGGAATACTAATGCATTGTTGGTGGAGTTGTGAACTGATCCAACCATTCTAGAGAGCAATTTGGAACTAGGCCAAAAAGGTGTATAAAGCCGTGCATACAGTTTTATACAGCAGTACACTACTAGGTCTATATTCTAAAGATATCTTAAAAGACCAACATTTAAAAAATTATTTATAGCAGCTCTTTTTGTGGTGGCCATGAATTGGAAATTTAAGAGATGCCCAGGGGCGGCTAGGTGGTGCAATGAGTAAGAGCGCCGGCCTCGGAGTTGGGATGACCCGAGATCAGATCCGGCCTCAGAAAATGAGCACCCACGCATAAATAATGACTAGCCGTGTAACCTTGAGCAAGTTACTTAACCCCACTTGCTTTAAAAAAAAAAAAAAAAGAGATGCCCATAAATAAACGTAGTGGAATACTATTTTTTCATAAGAAATGGTGAGCAGGTGGACTTCAGAAAAAACCTGGAAAGACTTACATGAACTGATGCTGAGTGCAGTGAGCTGAAAGAGGAGAGCATTACACACAGTAACAGCAACATTGTGCACTGACAGACTTTGGTGGACTTAGCTCATCTCAGCAATGCTATGATCTAAGACAACTCAAAAATACTTTTGATTAAAAACTCTTTCCACATACAGAGTAAGAATGATGCCGTCTGAATGCAGATAGATACATAATATTTCCTCTTTTCTGTTACTGTTCTTTCTTCTTTCTTATGGTTTTTACCTTTTGCTCTGATTTTTCTTTCACAATATGACTAATGTGGAAATATATTTAATGTGATTGTACATATATAGCATGTATCAGTTAAAATGACATCTTGCAGAGAGGGGAGGAAAAAAGTGGGAGGGGTATTTAGATCTCAAAATCTTATAAAAGTGAATGTTGAAAACGAAAAGTAAATAAATTTTAAAAAATTATTTATATTATTCTGAAGTTAAGAAAATAAAACAAGCTTTTTTAGCAATATAGTAAATTAGAAAAAAGACAATTGCACATGAAACTATAAATTGATTGTGTACAACTTGATATTTCTTTTAATTTTTTTATTTTTTATTTATGAAATAAAACAAACTTTTTGATAACATAGTCCAATAAAAAAGGTGATTGTACACGAAGCTACACATGAACAATTCAGTATTTGGTATTCCTTTTTTTGTTCCATCCCCCAATGTTTATTATTAGACACAAATATGTACATACATCCACAGATATGTGTGTAAAATTATGTATATGCATATATGTATATAATTCCTATATTTAGTCACATGATTATACTTCAGCACTTTCATTGATCTGTAATCACATAGATATGAATTTTTCCACCAATCACACAAGCTGAAAACCATCCTTTCTTTTTTTCTTTTTTTTCCAAATGCTTTATTAAATTCCGGTTTACATCATTCATGTCTGCCAGATTTTGAGTTACAGTTTTTCCCCATTTTCCCTACTCCCCACCCCAGAATAGCAGTCCCACAGGATAACCCCTTATCCCATCTCCTCTCTCCCATATCTTCTCCCATACCCCCTTCGACTTTTTCAGCAAGACAAGGTGCATCTCTGTGACCCAATTACCTTTATATGTAAAATAGTATTAATAATAGTATTTATATATATTTTACACATTTGATTTTAAAACTTTGAATTCCAGATTCATTCCCTTCCTCCCTTGTCACCCACCCTTACTGGGAACATAAGCAGTTCAGTATAGGTTGCATATGTGTAGCTATATAAAGCATTACCAGAGTAGATGTATTGTAAAAGACTGACTATATTTCCCTCCCTCTTATCCCACTTCCCTCTTGGTTTATTCCCTACTTTGAAACTTACCCTTTTCAAAAGTGTGTGCTTCCAACTTCCCTGACCCCCTTCCATCCCACCTTCCCTTCCATCATCCCCCTTCTAATCCCCTAATGCCCTACTCTCCTGTAGAGTGAGATGTCCTATTTAGTATGTATGTCATTCTCTCTCTGATGCAAATTCAATGAGAATAAGGTTTTGCCTCTTTGCTTTCCTGTTCTTCCCCTCCCTTGTAACCATTTTCCCTTGCCTCTTCTATATGAAATAGTTTACCCCATTTTTTCTCTCCCCATCTCCTATTGTTATATTCCTCTCTCACCTATTAATTTCACTTTTTCAGTATCATCCCTTTCTATTACATTTGAACTGTGTCCTCTATCTATGTATACTTATAAACATATATACACATATTCACATATGTGTTCATATGCCCATAAACCCTTCTTCAACTATTTACATCCTGAGAAAGATTTCATCAGTCAAAGTTATTGTTTTTCCATATAGGAATGTAAATAGTTCAACTTTGATAAGTTCATGATGATATATTTTCCCTGTTTACCTTCTCAAGCATCTCCTGCTTCTTTAATCTGAATTCACATTTTCTATGCAATTCTGTTTTGTTCATCAAGAGTGATTAAAAATCCTCTATTCCACTGAATGACCATATTTTCCCCTGAAATATGATACTCAATTTTGCTGGGTAGGTGATTATTTCTTTTAATCCCAGCTCCTTTGCCCTAGAGAATATCATATTACAAGCCCTTCGATCCCTCAGTGTAGAAGCTTGTGTTATCCTGATTGTGTTTCCATAGTATTCAAATTGTTTCTTCCTGGTCACTTGTGACAATTTCTCCTTGATCTGGGAATCCTGGAATCTGGCTATAATATTTCTAGGAGTTTTCTTTTTGCGATCTTTTTTCAGGAGGTGATAGGTGAATTCTTTCAACCTCTATTTTGCCCTCTGTTTTTAAAATATCATTGCAATTTCCCTGGAGAATTACTTGAAGCATGATTTCAAAGTTCTTTCTTTGATCATGGTTTTCAGGTAGTCCAATATTTTTAAATTATCTCTCATGGATATATTTTTCAGGTCAGTGGTCTTTCCCATAATATATTTCACATTGCCTTCTATTCTTTCATTTCTTTGAATTTGCTTAATAGCATTTTGATTTCTCATAAATTCACTAGCTTCCATTTGCTCCAGTCTAATTCTGAAGGAATGATTCTCCTCAGTGAGCTTTTGAAATTCTTTTTCCTTCTGGCAAATTTGGCTTTTTAAGGCATTCTTCTCGTCATTGCCTTTTTGAGCCTCTTTTGCCATTTGCCTTACTCTATTTTTAAGGCATTATTTTCCTTAATCAGGCAGTTGACTCTCATTTCATAGTTTTCTTGCATCTTTCTCATTTCTCGTCCCAATTTTTCCTCCATTTCTCTTATCTGCTTCTTAAGGTCCCCTTATGGCTTTTTTTTTAAACAAATGCTTTATTAACTTCTGTTTTGCATCATTCATTTGTGCCAGATTTTGAGTTACAATCATTTTCCCCCCGTTATTCCCCTACTCAACCTCCCAGAATAGCAGTCCCACAAGATATCACTTCCTCCAATCTGCTCTCTCCCATACCTTCTCCCATACCCCCTTCGACTTTTCCATTAGAGGAAGGTGAATCTTTGTGTCCCAATGCCTGCACATCTTATCTCCCAATTACAAGCAAAAGAGTATTAATAATAGTATTTATATATATTTGAAATATTTAATGTTAAGACCTCTAATTACAGATCCATTTCCTTGCTCCCTTGTTACCCATTCCCTCTAGGGAGATACATAATTCAGTATATGTTATGTTGTACATGTCTAGCTATGCAAAACATTATCATAGTAGATATATTGTACAAGGCTGCTTATAATTCCCTACCACTCATCCCACCCCCCACCTGGTCCATTCCCTACATGATCCTATCCCTCTTCTATAGTGGGTACTTCCAACCTCCCCTCACCCCAAGGATGCCCTCCCATCCATCATTCTTCCTCTCATCCCCCTTCCCCCTATTCTGCTGCAGGTTGAGATATCCCATTTAGTATGTATGTGATTCTCTCCCTGAACCAAATTCAATGAGAATGTGGTTTTGCCTTTTTCACTTTCCCATTCACCCCCTCCCTTGCAACCACTTCCCCTTGCTTCTTCTACATGAGATAGTTTACCCTACCCTGTCTCTCCCCATCTCCTCTTGCCACTTTCCTCTCTCACCTCATAATTTCATCCCTTGAGTAGTCTCCCTTCCCAACAAATTCAACCTATGCCCTCTATCCATATATAACTGTAACCATATACACACACATTCACATATGTATTCATATGACCACACACCCTTCTTCCATTATTTTCATAGTGAGAAAGATATCATCACTCATAGTTATTGCTTTTCCATAGAGGAATGTAAATAGTTCAACTTTGATAAGTTTCTTTTGATTTCTTTTCCCTGATTACCTTCTCAGGCATCTCTTCCTTCTTGTGTCTGGATGTCAAATTTATTATTCAATTCTGTTTTTTTCCTCAAGAATGCTTGAAAGTCCTCTATTCCACAGAATGACCATATTTTCCCCTGAAACAAAATACTCAGTTTTGCTGGGTAGGTGACCCTTGGGTTCATTCCCATTTCTTTTGCCTCCAGAATATCATATTCCATGCCCTTCGATCCCTCAGTGTAGAAGCTGCCAGGTCCTGAGCTATTCTGATTGTGTTTCCACAATATTGAAATTGTTTCTTCCTGGCTGCTTGTAGTATTTTCTCCTTGATCTGGGGATTCTGGAACCTGGCTATACTATTCCTGGGAGTTTTCTTTTTGAGATCTTTTTCAGGAGGTGATTGGTGGATTCTTTCAACCTCCATTTTGCCCTCTGGATCTAAAACATCAGGGTATTTTCCTTGAGAATTTATTGAAGGGTGATTTCTAGGTTCTTTCTTTGATCATGGCTTTCAGGTAGTCCACTAATTTTTAAATTGTCCCTCCTGGATCTATTTTGCAGGTCAGTGGTTTTTCCCATGAGATATTTCACATTGCCTTCTAATCTTTCATTTGTTTGGATCTGCTTAACAGTATCTTGATTTCTCATAAAATCACTAGCTTCCATTTGCTCCAGTCTAACTCTGAAGGAATGAATCTCCTCAGTGAACTTTTGAGATTCTTTTTCCATCTGGCCAATTCGACTTTTTAAGGCATTCTTCTCCTAATTGCCCTTTTGGGTCTCCTTTGCCATTTGAGTTAATCTATTTTTTAAGGTGTTGTTTTCCTCAGTCAGGCTGTTGACCCTCATTTCATACTTTTCCTGCATTCTCCTCATTTCTCTTCCCAATTTTTCCTCCACTTCTCTTATTCGATTTTTAAAGTCCTTCTTAATGTCCTCTATGGCCTGCAACCCACTCATGTTTTCCCCTGGGGCTTTTGGAGCAGGACTTCTGACCTCACAGTCCTTTTCCCCCTCTATGTCCCCAAAATAGGAGTCTAGGATTGCATTTTTCTGTTTCCTTTGCCTTAGCATGTTTCCATTTAATTACTTGACTTTTGGGCTTATTGCCACACTATGGCTTTAAGGCTAGATAGAGGAATTTTCATCCCGAACGTGTGGGGGGCAACTTCCGTTTCTGGCAAGCTGTAAACCCACCCACAACTTCCACCCTAGATCACAATCCAGATCCAGGGAGGTTAAAGCAAGAGCGATTACCCCCCCAAGACTGATTGCTGGATCTCCCTACAGTTCGCAGGCTGGGAGCAGGAGCTGCCTCTGAAAACTACAGAATGGTGTGTCACCTCAGAGGCTTCCAGCCCCCAGGGGAGGGAGCTGAAGCATTCCCCAAATACTGGTTCCAAAGTCCATAGGACACTAACCTTTTACTTTGTCCTAGGCATATCTATGTTGATAATTCTGGAGTTGCCACAGCTGCTGGTGTTCTGGGGTCTCTCCAGCCAGCTGCTGGCCCTGCCGCCCTGGGGCTAAAACCTCAGCTCACAGGGATCTGTGCTCTGCTCTGCTCGGCTCCCCACGCTCTGCACACTGTGTGCTGCTGGCTCCCAGACCGCTGCACTGGTCCTTCCTGCAGGGCTGCTGGGCTGTCCTCAGTGGGAGGTTAGGTTCTCTGTGTCATTCTCTGGGTGCTGGGGCTCCAGAAGTTGTTCAGAGTCCCCTTTTACATAGGTTGGGAGGAATCTGGGGGCAGAGTGGTTTGGATGAGCTGTTTCTACTCTGCCATCTTGGCTCTTCCTCCCCCTATGGCTTTTAAACAGTTCATATTTTCATTTGGGACTTTAGGTGCAGGAGTTCTGACCTCCTAGTCCTCTTCCTGTTCCATGCTTTGGTCCTCTTTGCCCCCAAAATAGGATTCTAATGCTGAATTTTTTTGTTTATTTTGTTTCCTTTGCCTAGGCATGTTGCCACTCAATTACTTGACTTTGGGGCTTGTTGCCACAGTAGCACTCTGCTACCAGCCAGGGGAGCTTTCATTCCAAACTCTGGGGTTTTCACAACTGCCAGAGGTATTAATTCGGTGGTCTCTCTGAAGCCTCCACACACACTGGCATGCTGGTCACACACCCCAAGACCTCCACTCCAGACCACAATCCTGATGCACAATGGGTATCCTATCGCTGTGGCCCCCTGCAGTTCTCAGGCCAGGAACTGAGGCTACTGCACGTGTATGTGGATATGCCGAAGCAGCTCAGAGGCTTCTGGCCCCCATGGATAGAGGCCTAAGCGCTCTCCCCACTAATGAGTCCCAAAGTCCATACTGCACTAACTTCTCACTTTATCCATGGCATCTATGTGTTGTCAATTCTAGAAGCACCAGAGCTGCTGGTGTTTTGGGGTCCCTCCAGCCAGCTGCCTGTCTGTCTGCCCTGGTGCTAAGCCTCCAACTCATGCTGGCCTGGGCTAAGCTCACAGAGTGCTTTGCTGGCCCCTCTCTCCCAGGTTGCTGGGCAGTCCTCAGCAAGTGGTTTGCTTCTCTGTGTCATTTTCTGGGTTCTAGAGCTACAGAGGTTGTTCAGAGTCCCCTTTTATATAAGTTTGGAGGTGGTGGGAGCAAGAGCTGTGGGAAAGACATTTTTCTACTGCACCATCTTGACTCCACCCCAACCCATCCTTTCTTAATCCATTTTCTATTTTGTAATTCATATTTCCTGTTTACTCAACACCTGGCCATGACTTTTGAGGAATCATGAATAATAGGGGAGGGTTTTTAAGAATGGCGATAGATAAATAATTTCCTGGGTTTTTTTTTTAGTAATATTTTCCCAATTATATGAAAATTTAGTTTTCAACATTATTTTTCCATGGGGCGTCTAGATGGCACAGTGAGTAGAGTGTTGGCCCTGGAATCAGAAGGATCTGAGTTTAGATCCGGCCTCAGACACTTAACACACACACAAAGGAATACCTAGCCTGTGACCTTGGGCAAGTTTCTGAACCCCAATTGCCCTCCAAAAAAGCAACAAAAAAAATCCAAAATCATTCATTTTCCTAATATATCTAGTTCCAATTTTTTCTCTCTTTATCCCATATATCCTCTTTTCCCAAGACAGTAAGCATTCTGATAAAAGTTATACATGTATAGTTATGTTAAACATATTTTGACATTAATAATACTCTGAAATTACAATCTGAATAGAAGGTAAATCTATAGGAAAGAGAAAAAGTAAAAATAGTATGCCTTGATCTACATTCAGGCACCATAGTTCTTTCTCTGGATGTGGTCAGCACATTTTGTCATGAAGCATTTAGAATTGTACAGGATCACTGCATTGCTGTGAAGGCCTAAGTCTATCATAGTTGATTATCATACAATACTGCTGTTATTGTGTACAATATTCTCCTGGCAATGCTCATTTCACTCAGCATCAGTTCATGTAAGTCTTTCCAGGTTTTTCTAAAATCTGGCTGCTCATTATTTTTTTCCTTTTTTTTTAATTTGCTTATTTTTAATTTACAAAATCCAATTCCATAGTTCCTTGAGTTTCTAATTTCCCTCCCGTCCCTCCCCCACCCAAGACAGCATATAGTCCAGTATAGGATCTGCAAAAACTTTCACATTAAATATTAGTCAAGTTACAAAGGTGAATTGTACTAGATGGGATGAAAAAAATGGTAAAGAAGAAATTAAACCAAATAATGAAAAGAAAAAAAATATCAATTAGTTTGCTTCCATCAGGATTCAAGCTCAGTTCTTTCTAGTTATTTCTCTGGATGTAGGCATCTCTCTCCTTCATGAGTCTTTCGGGATTGACTTATATCACTGCTCATTATTTCTTAATTGTAGAAGAGTATTTGATTACATTCATATATCACAACTTGTTCAACTGTTTGCAAATTGAAGGGCGTCCCCTCAATTTCCAATTCTTGGACACCACAAAAAGAACTGTTAAAAATAGTTTGGTACGTGTGGGTCCTTTTCAGGATTTTATGATCTCTTTGGGATTCAGACCTGGTAGTGGTAGTGCTGAATCAAAGGGTATACATAGTTTTATAGCCCTTTGGCCATAGTTCCAAATTGCTTTCCAGAATGGCTGGATAAATTCAGAACTCCAACAATAATGCATTAGTGTTCCAATTTTCCCATATCTTCTCCATCATTTATAATTTTCCTTTTCTGTCATATTAGCCAATCATATATGTTTGATGTGGGAACTAAGAGTTGTTTTAATTTGCATTTTTCTAATAAATAGTTATTTAGATTACTTTTCCCTTGGACTATGGATAGCTTTAATTTCTTCATCTGAAAACTGCCTATTCATAACCTTTGACCATATATCAATTGGGGGATGGTTTGCATTCTTATAAATTCAATTTAGTTCTCTATATATTTGAGAAATGAGGCCTTAATCAGAAATATTTGCTGTAAATATTATTTCCTGGCTTCTTACTTTCCTTCTATTCTTGGTTTTATTGAAGTTGTTTGTGCAAAATATTTTTTGTTAATTTAGCATAATTAAAATGATCTATTTCATATGTCCTCATGTTCTCTATCTCTTGCTTGATTATATATACTTCCCTTCTCCATAGATCTGATAGGCAAACTATTCCTTACTTTCCTAATTTGATTATGGTATCATACTTTATGTTTAAATTTTATACCAATTTTGACCTTGTCTTGGTAGAGGGTGAGATGTTTGTCTATGCTTAGTTTCTTCCATAGGATTTTACAGTTTTCCTAGCAGTTGTTCTTCAATGAATTCTTATCCAAGAATCTGGAGGCTTTAGGTTTATCAAACAATAGATTTCCATAGTCATTTACTACTGTGTCCTGTGAATTTATTCTATTACATTGATCTACCACTGTATTTCTGAATCAGTATCAAATAGTTTTGATGATTGCTACTTTATAATATAATTTTTAGATCGGAGATAGCAAGGCCACCTTCCTTTGCATTGCAAAAGCTTTTAGCTTATAGCCATTGCATATAATGCTTGCTGATCATTTTATCTACATACAACCTATCATTTTAAGGAAAACTCTCTTTATTCTTATGTTCTCTAGTTGTTGTTGTTATTTTTTCCCACAATAGGAATGGGCACTGTATTTTGTCAAAAGCTTTTTCTGCATCTATTGAGATAATTATATAATATCTGTTAGTTTTGTTATTTACATGGTCAATTATGTTGATAGTTTTCCTGATATTCAATCAACCCTGCATTCCTGGTAATAATTCCATGTCGTCATAGTGTATCATCCTCACGATAAATTGCTGGAATCACTTTGCTAATATTTTATTTAGATTTTTTGCATCAATATTCATTAGGGAAATTGGTCTATAATTTTATTTTGACTTTTCCTGGTTTAGGTATCAGCACCATATTTGTGTTATAAAAGGAATTTGATAAGACTACCTCTTAGCATATTTTTTTCCAATTAGTATAATATAGTATTGGAATTAATTTTTCTTTAAGTGTTTGGTAGAATTCACTGGTAAATACATCTGGCCTTGAAGTTTTGCTTTTTTTGTTCGTTTGTTTGTTTTTTTGTTTTCCTCAGAGTTCATTGATGGATTGTTTGACTTCTATTTCTAAAATGGGGCTTTTTAAGTATTTTATTCCCTCTTCTGTTAATCTGAGCAATTTATATTTTTGTAAATATACTTCTATTTCACTTTGATTGTCAGACTTATTGGCATACAATCAGATAAAATATCTGCTAATTATTGTTTTAATTTTCTTTTCATTGGGGGTGAATTGACTTTTTACATTTTTGATACTGGTATTTTTTTTCTTTTTAAATGAAGCCATCACTCTATCTCTTATTGTGTTTTTTACATAAAATCTACATTTAGTTTTATTTATTAGTTCAATATATTTTTAAATTTCAATTTTATTAACCTATCTTTTGATTAAGACTTCTTAATTTGGTATTTAATTGGGAATTTTTAATCTGTTTCTTTCCTAATTTTTTAGTTGTATGCCCAATTCATTGATTTCCTCTTTCAATATTTTATTCCTGTAAGCATTTAGAGATAGAAAATTTCCCTTAAGAACCTCTTTGACTGCATACCATATATTTTAGTATATTTTCTCATTATTGTTCTCTTCAATGAATTTTTGATTGTTTCTATGATTATTTGACCCACTCATTGTTTACCATGAGCTTTTATTATTTCCACTTAGTTTTTATCTATGCCTTCATTTTCCTTTATTACACATAATTCTTATTGCATCATGACCTGCAAAAGATGCATTTAATCTTTCTTCTTCTTTTTCATTTGTTTCTGATGTTTTTTATGCCCTAATACCGGGTTAATTTTTGTGTAGGTGCCATGCCATGAGAAAATGGCATATTCCTTTATTTTTCCTTTTAATTTTCTAGAGATGTCTACCATATCTAACTTTTCTAAAATTCTTTTCACCTCTTTAACTTCTTATTTTGTGGTTAAATTTATGTAGTTCTGGGAGGGGAGATTGAGATCGCCACTAGTATAGTTTTGCTATCTATTTCTTCCTATAACTCACTTAACATTTATAAAAAAATCAGATGATATACTCGGTGCATATATATTTAGTACTGGCATTCATTGTCTGTACTACCTTTTAGCAAGTAGTATTTTCTTTCCTTATATCTTTTAATTAGATCTATTTTTCTTTTGTTTTGCCTGGGATTAGAAATATCACCCCTAATTTTTTTTCCTCTTTGCTGAAGCTTAATATATTCTTCTCCAGGGGGCAGCTAGGTGGCACAGTGAGTAGAGTGTCAGTCCTGGAGTCAGAAGGACCTGAGTTCGGATCTGGCCTCAGACACTTAATGCACACACAGACAAAAACCTAGCTGTGTGACCTTGGGCAAGTTACTTAACCCCAATTGCCCTCCAAAAAAAGCAAAAACAAAACAATATATTCTTCTCCAGCCTTTTACCTTTACTTTGTATGTATCTCACTGCTTCAAATGTGTTTCTTGTAAACAACTTATTTTAGGAATCTTGTTTTTAATACATTTTGATATATGCTTCCCTTTTATGGGAGAGTTAATACCATTCACATTCACAATTATGATCAGTAACTGTGTATTTCCCTCCATCCTACCCCTCACTTATGCTTTTTCCTTTTACTTTCAAAATGTCTTTGCTCACAACTGTTTTGCCTCTGACCACGACCTCCCTCAATCTGCCTTTCTATCACTTTACCCTTACTCTTTTATTTCCCCTTTCCAGTTTAGGTTAAAATAAATTTTTATACCCAACTGAGTGTGTATATCATTTCCTCTTTGGACCAAATCTGATGGCAGTAAGGTTCAAACAGTTCTCACTTCTCTCCTTTCTTCCCCTTTGCTATAATAGTTCTTCAGAACCCCTTTATGTAATTTAATTTACCTATTCTTCCTCCCCCCTTTCCTCTTCTCCTAGTGAAATATTTGTTTAACCCTTAATTTTTTATATCATCACATCAAAGTCGACTTATACCTATACCTCTGTCTAGGTATACTCCTTGTAACTGCCCTAAAGGAGATATAGTTCTCAAGAGTTTAGTATCATCTTTCCATGGAGGGATGTAAATAACTTAATAATATTGAATAATGATTTTTTTTTCTTCCCAGTTTCCCTTATTATGCTTTTCTTTAGTCTTCTATTTGAAGATCACTTTTTTTTCTGTTCAGCTCTGGTCTTTTCATCCAGAATTATTGAAAGTCCTCCATTTCATTGAATATCCATAATTTTCCCTAAAAGATTATGCTCATTTTTGCTAGGTAGTTGATTACTAATTGTAATCCAAGCTCCTTTGACTTCCATAATATCATATTCCAAGTCATCTCATCTTTTAATGCTGAAGCTGCTAAATTCTGTATAATCCTGATAGTGGATTCTTCTTGATACTTTAGTTGTTTCTTTTTGGCTGCTTTGAGTATTTTCTCCTTGATGTTATAATTCTCCAATTTTACTGCAATATTCCTTAGAGTTTTCATTTTGGGATCTCCTTCAGAAGGTGATAGGTGGATTCTTTCAATTACGACTTTACCCTCTGCTTTTAGAATATCAGAGCAGTTTAACTTGACAATTCATTGTAAGATATTTCCCAGGCTCTTTTTTTGGTCATGGCTTTCAGGTAGACAAATAATTCTTAAATTAGCTATCCTAGATTTATTTTCTATATCAGTTATTTTTCCAATGAGCTATTTTAGGTTTTCTTCAACTTTTTTCCATTTTTAAATTTTATTTGACTGATTCTTGATGTCTCATAGAGTAATTAGCTTCCTCTTGCCCAATTCTAAATTTTAGGTATTTGCTTTCTTCAGTTATCTTTTGTATCTTTTTTTCCCATTTGAACAATTCTACTTTTAAAGGAATTGTTCCCTTCAGCATATTTTGTTTTCCCATTTAGCCAATTCTATTATATAAGAAATGATTTTCTTTGGTGAGTTTTTCAGCTTTCTTTTCCAAGCTGTTGACTCTTTTTTCCCCCATGATTTTCCTTCATAAGTCATTTCTTTTCCCAATTTTTCTTCTTACTCTCTTAATTTGATTTTCAAAATCCTTTTTTGGGCTCCTCCAAAAGGAATTTTTGGGCTTGAGACCAATTTATATTCCCCTTTGAGGCTTCACACATAGGCATTTTTACATTGTTGTCCTTTTCTGAGTTTGCGTTTTGATCTTCTCTGTCACCATAGTAGGTTTCCATGGTCAGAGTTCTTTTTTTTTGTTTCTTACTCATTTTCCAGGCTATTTTGTGATTTTTAAAGTTGAGTTCTCCTCCTGGGATTCAAGGGGACACTGTCATAATCTTCTTATGCTGGACCCCATAGGCCTTCTCCCTGATTTTCCATGCCTGTCTCAGGTGCTTGTGGTTTGTCCTTAGTGCTGGGGTGGCCCAACCTATTTATTCCTATTGTGCTGGGGTCCTAGTGCTGGCAATTTGTCTTATGTGCTAGGACTAGAAGCTTCACAGCTGGTTGCTGTGCTACTGGTCTGTTGAGCTACAACAGTGCTGCTTTCGTTGCTGAACTGTGCTGAACATAAGAGCCTTTGGCTGCCTTGCCCCAGTGCCATCTGTGCTGGGCTGTGTTCCCCTTTTATCCAAGTCAGACAGACTTCTCCTTGAGTCCTTATAAGTTATATTATGCTGAAAATAGTTTCAGTTCATTTTTAAGGGTTCTGTTGCTCCAAAATCTGTTTAGAGACTTGAATTAATGTTGTTTCTGAGGGAAACTAGAGAGATCTCAGGAAACTTACAGGCTTGGATCTGCCCATCCTGTTTTGTTGTGTTTTGTTTTGTTTTTTAAGATATTGAATATTGGTTTAAACACAGAGGAGTAAAAACACAAACTAGTAAAACTGAGACCTTTCAATTTTTTAAATTCATAATTAAAGAGGTAATTATACTACAAAAATAGATAAATAAAAAATCCACAAAAGCCTCTTATCCCTCTCTTTACAATTCTGTGCTAGATGTCTTGAAGGTCCATTGTAAACATCAGCCTTAATACATTAGTCAGTGTTTGTATGATTACCTAATGAAGTATGAAGTGTTCTGATCAACAAAATGTCAAGTCATAGAACTTAACAGAACTTATTATTTTTCCTAATAACCATTATTTGGTCAGGTGATAATGATTCTGCTGATAAATTTGAGAAAACTGTTGAGGTTGGAAAAGGTAAAATGAAAATGACTCAGTCATTTTAAAACTGATTTTCAGAGAGAAAAATGCTAGCATCATCATCAATATACTATGGCATATTTTTAATACTTCCATTTGTTTAGAGGAAATTGAAAAGAAATGATTGAGAAGAAAAGGAGAGATAAAATTAAAATTATTTGGATAAGGTTTTTTGCTCATTTATTTTGTGGAGATATTGAAGGACAGAATGTGAGTTGGATGAGAAATTATGGCTGATCTAGTAAAAATTTTAAAAAAAGATTATTACAATAGTTTGGAGATGTACCAGACTGTAAACATATGACAAATCTTTTGCACTAACTAGAATAATAAGTAATTCATTGATATTAACAGAGTCCAATTTGCCGGTTCCTTTTACAACTTCACATGTTCCTTTTACGACTTCAGTCAGCATAACACTCTGAAATCACACAAAGAACCCACTTCATCTGTCTGAAATTGCTTATTTTCCTGTTGATATCTCCTCTCCTCACCTTCCAAAGAAAGATTGTATTTTGAGACAATCAGCATCAACATCATTTTCCCTACCTCCACTACTAACATCATCACTGTCATCATCATCATTACCACCATGATTCATCTCCTTATTATATTTATTAATGAAATTCTGATAGAAATGGACATACTTTCTATTGTGCTATTGTTCCTTTGCTGTCAATATTTATTAATTATTGAACAGGTAGGGAAAATAGATACATTATATAGTTGCACAAAACTATTCATATGTTGGATTAACCTCTGCAACTCATGCAATACATTAGCAGCATAACTCCAGGAACATATAGGTCCATGGGGATAGTATGCACTTTATCATAATCACATGGTTTTTAATTTATTTTCTCATCATGTTTCTATACTTTAAAAAAAGCTTTCTTGTTCAACATAATTTGTGGAGCTTATGAGACTTGAGGCTTGGTAACATTAAGTGAAATCATTGTTCTTAAGTTAAGGGGGATGCATATTCTGTACAGATGATTTTGTGAAACACTTTGGTAATGATATGTTCTAATGTAATTTTTTGGTTGAGTTCTCTTTGATATTTTAAAGTGTGTTTTTGTAATATAGGTGATTTGTCATTGGTTTTACACAAAAAGCAATGAGTTTCTGACATATAATCCTAATCAATAGATCATATGTTGCTATACTTTTAGTAAGTGATACACATTTGTGCCCATATTTTTATGTTGCAGTTTCCACTTTTCCTTCCATTATCAATATAGAACAAAATGGGAATATTTATTTTGGATAACTCTCCTGTACAGTAGGGTGGAAATGGGCACTAAGATAAACCCTTCCATTTCTACAAACAATCCATGTAACTTAGCTATTCATTTCATGCTTGTTTGTAGGGACATTATTAATTTATTTCATTCAGATGTCATTCATGAAAGGCCTTTTGATACCACACATTATTAATTTATTTCATTCAGATGTCATTCATGAAAGGCCTTTTGATACCACCCTTCTATCTTAGTTATTTCATAGACACAAATACATGCATCCTATCATTGTTTGCTATCAATAAATCTAGTCTCATATACCCATTTTCATCTTTTATTATTGATCTATGAAGTGGTCTACTTTTTCCAAAAGCATTTCTAAAGGTTTTTGTACTACTTATTAATATAAGAATGTCTGCAAACACATTTTTATCCTTTTTTTCCATGCAGAGTGTTAACCTTTGTTTCGTTGCACAGGGGTGATAGCCCAATATTTACTGTGATGATTATTTATAAAAATAAATTTAAATTTTCATATGTTTTGTGCACTACAGACCATTGTGCCTGTTAATGGATATATTTTCCTATGAATTTTTGTTCTTCTAGATTGCTATTCTTTATCTATCTTATATGCTATTCCCTGTGATGTATTATTTAGGTAATATAAATGCAAAGTTGTCTTTATATCCACTTTCCATTTTGAGTTGAAAAACCCTTTTCCATATGCACATGGGGAAATATATATGTATGTATCCATATAAATATTTTCTATTTGGCATTTCAAGTTCATCATTACATGTCCCCTCTTACCTTTCCAGTCATCTTATACCTTACTTAACCTCCTTTTCTCTGTAACCAGGTGACCCCAGACTACAGGCACCTCCTGACACAAAATACTCCATCTATAGTTTACTAGCATTTTCACTGTTGTGCACGCCTAGAATTATGTTCTTTTTTCTGCCTCTTGCCTTCTCTGTCTTATTTCGTGTTTTAGCTAAAACCATTCTTCTACAATAAACGTTTTTTCCAAATGCTTTATTAACTTCTGGTTTACATCATTCATATCCACCAGATTTTGAGTTACAATTTTTCCCCATTGTCCCACTACCCACCACCCCAGAATAGAAGTCCCACAGAATATCCCCTCATCCAATCTGCTCTCTCCCATATCTTCTCCCATACCTCCTTCAACTTTGCCATTAGGGCAAGGTGAATCTCTGTGCCCCAATGCCTGCACATCTTATCTCCCAGTTACATACAAAATAGTATTAATAATAGTATTTATATATATTTGAAATATTTAATTGTAAAACTTCGAATTCCAGATCCATTCCGTTCATCCCTTGTCACCCACTCCCATTGGGAAGATAAGCAATTCAGTATATGTTGTACATGTATAGCTATGTAAAACATTACCATAGAAGATATATAGGAAAAGACTAACTATATTTCCCTCCCACCCATCCCAACCGCCACCTGGTCCATTCCCTACTTTGATCCTGTTCCTCTTGCCTCCAACCTCCCCTCCCCCCAGCAAGCCCTCTCTTCTATCCTTCCCTCTCTCATGCCCCTCCCCCCTATTCTTCTGCAGGGTGAGATATCCCATTTAGTATGGGTATCATACTCTCCCTGAGCCAAAATCAATGAGAATGTGGTTTTGCCTTTTTGCCTTCCTGTTCTTCACCTCCCCTGTGAGTACTTCCCCTTGCCTCTTCTACATGAGATTGTTTGCCCCCACCCCTGTCTCTCCCCATCTCCTCTTGCCACATTCCTCTTTCAGCTCTTAACTTCACCTCTTAAGTATCATCCCTTCCCACCAAATTCTACCTGTGCCCTGTATCTATGTATATCTGTAAATATATATAGACACACTCATGAATGTATTCACATGCCCATATACCGTTCTTCAATTATTTTCATACTGAGAAAGGTTTCATCAGTCACAATTATTGTTTTTACATGTAGGAATGTAAATAGTTCAACTTTGATATGTTCCTTTTGATTACTTTTCCCTGTTTACCTTCTCAAGTATCTCTTGCTTCTTGTGTCACAATGTCAAATTATCTAATCAACCCTGTTTTTTTTTTCCTCAAGAATGCTTGAAAGTCCTCTATTCCACTGGGTGACCATACTTTCCCCTGAAACAAGATACTCAGTTTTGCTGGGTAGGTAATTCTTGGTTTTAATCCCAGAGGCTTTGCCCTGTGGAATATCATATTCCATGCCCTTCGATTCCTCAGTCTAGAAGCTGCCAGGTCCTGTGCTGTACTGATTGTGTTTCCACAATATGGAAACTGTTTCTTCCTGCCTGCCTGTAGTATTTTCTCCTTGATCTGGGAGTTCTGCAACCTGGCTATAATATTCCTAGGAGTTTTCTTTTGGGGATCTTTTTCAGGAGGTTATAGGTGGATTCTTTCAAACTCTATTTTGCCCTCTGGGTCTAAAACATCAGGGCAATTTTCCTTGAAAATTTCTTGAAGGATGATTTCTAGGTTCTTTCTTTCATCATGGCTTTAGGGTGGTCCAATAATTTTTAAATTATCTCTCTTGGATCTATTTTCCAGGTCAGTCATTTTTCCCATGATATATTTCACATTGCCTTCTATTCTTTCAATTGCTTGGATATGTTTAACAGCATAGTGATTTCTCATAAAATCACTAGCTTCCATTTGCTCCAGGCTAATTCTGAAGGAATCAATCTCCTCAGTGAGCTTTTGAGATTCTTTTTCCATCTGGCAAAGTAGGCTTTTTAAGGCATTCTTCTCCTCATTGCCTTTTTGAGCCACTTTTGCCACTTGAGTTAGTCTATTTTTAAGGTGTTCTTTTCCTCAGTCAGGCTGTGGACACTCATTTCATACTTTTCCTGCATCCTTCTCATTTCTCTTCCCAATTTTTCCTCCACTTCTCTTATTTGGTTTTTAAAATCCTTTAAAACCCACCTTAAGGTCCTCTATGGCCTGTAACGTGCTCGTATTTTCCTTTGGGGCTTTTGGTGCAGGGGTTCTGACCTCCCAGTCCTCCTCCTGTTCCATGCTTTGATCCTCTTTGCCCCCAAAATAGGAGTCTAATGTTGATTTTTTTCTGTTTGTTTTGTTTCCTTTGCCTAGGCATGTTGCTACTTAATGCATTGACTTTTGGGTTTGTTACCACAGTAGGACTCTGCCACCAGACAGGGGAGCCTCCGTCCCAAAAGGTGGGGTCTTCTCAAATTCCAGAGGTATTAGTTGGGTGGCCTCTGTGAAGCCTCCATGCACTCTGGTAAGCTGGACACACCCCAAGACCTCTACCGCACGCCACAATCCAAATCCAGGGAGGTTAAAGTAAGAGCGATTACCCCAGACTTATCGCCAGATCCCCCTACAGTCCCCAGGCCAGGGGCTGAAGCTGCAACTGAAACAGCAAAATGGCGGCTGTGTCACATCTCCTCAGCCCCTTCTAGCTCACAGGGGAAAAAGCTGACACTCTCCTACACTACACGTGTGAATCCAGATGCCTATTTTAATTGGTATAAGGAGTCGTTTCCTTCTCATGACATTGAGTTTAAGGATGCTCCTACCTTTTCTGAAATACATACACTTACATGTATATATGTGTGTGTATATATATGTGTGTGTGTGTGTGTGTGTGTGTGTGTGTGTGTATACAAGCATGCATGTGTACCTGTGTATGTGTGTATGCTCAAGTGTGTCAGTGGCTCACATTTTCATACATTCCAACATTTTGACACTCAATTAATTCCTCTTTCCCTCATAAGCTTTGGGTTTCTGTTTTTCTTTTGTAACATTACTTTTTGTTTTTTTCAAAGAAAGTTCACCCTCTGGATGAGAGAGTGAGAGCCTTTTCTCAATTTATGTATCCATTATCTTCTTCTAGAAAAGATCAACAGTGTGGCTCAATAGAAAGAGTTCTGAATCTGGGGTACAAAGAACATTGCATTCAAATTGCACTTCTCAGGATTATTCCTATAACTTTGGATAAGTCACTTACATTCTCTTAGTTTTATTTTCTTCATATGTAAAATGAAGAAAATTTTAAAATCTTATTTTATATATGTAAGTCCATATTTTGTGCATTTTTAGACGTTACATGGGGGAAAATGATTACTTGAAGAAAACATTCTTGAGATAGCTTATTCTGATCATGACTGAAATAGCTCCCCCACCAATAATTCTAAAAAGCCAGTATAAATATTTTTATCATGATTACTTAATTGATACATAATAATTCAGATAATATTTTATTTTATGGGCAGTAATTTGAGATATTACTTTATTGACACACAAAACTTCTAGATAAAGAAAATCCCTCTTCTATTTCAGGTCAGCATCTTCTCTGTAACTAATAACATTAAATACTTTTCCTAGAGACCTGAAATATTAAATAATTTGCCTTGGGTCATACAACCAGTACTTTTCAGAGATGGAACTTGAACCCAATTCTTCCTGGCTATTAGTTTAGCTTTTTTATTAATACACTATCAATCAATCAATAAATCAACATTTATTAAACACTTAAATATATAAACATTTACTAAAGACCACACAGTGCCATACTTTGTACAAAGTACAAAGGATGCAAAAAAGGAAAAAAAAGACAGTCCTTCCCCTCAAAGAGCTTAAAATCTACTACACTTTCTGAATGTGAATTATAACCAGAATGTTTATTTTATATAAAATTTTAATAGTGATCTACTTTTTACATTATAATTATGTTTTCTGTCATATATGTGTGTAAAGGCAGCAGTGTTGTTGAAATAATAAGTAGAAGGGGAATGAACATTATTAGCCAAAAATAGTGGGGAACTAAACCAAATATTTTCAGACAAAATGGAAGTCAATTTTTCCAAGTTGTATAAAGTTTTCAGTCAATATCACCATTAGCTGCCACCATGACTATCACTAAAAGGACTGGAAGGGATGGAGTAAAAATAATATAAAGAGAGAAAAAATGAAATTTTGAAAGGGTTGTATTTTAATTCCATTAATAATTATTAGGCTGAAATAAGCTATGGCTTTGTTCCAAAAACCTTCTAATTATTAAGCCATTCCCATCTCTTCTCCTTCCAAGGAATAAATGGAATTTATCTTGACTACTTTTTAATCAATATTTTAAACTTTTTCTAATGAATTTTATCTTTGTTTAATATAATGACCTCTCACAGTACTATGAACTGATAACTTCCACTCATCTTAGTTAAAGGCCTACAACGTTAATCCTAAGGAGCCCTGGGTATTCTAAAATTGACCTATAGACTAGAACTGGACCAGACTGGGAAATTTCAATATTGTAAAGTAAGTTGAAAAATGGTTATTTTTATATTTTATATTTATTTATATTATATATATAATATATATAATAATATATAATATATAACATAATATATAATATAGATTTTATATTTATATATTTATATTCATATATTTATTATATATTTATTTATATTTTAAGTATTTAACTTCATGGCTATGTGTTGCCTATTTAATTTTATTGTTTTGATCTTGTTTAGCACATCTTTCTTATTGAAAAAAACTTAATTGTATTCCAAATTAAACCCATAGTTATATATTTACTTTAAATGAATTTAAAAGTCATTGATATTGGGGCGGCTAGGTGCACAGTGAGTAAGAGTGCTGGCCCCGAAGTCGGGATGACCCGGGATAGGTCCCAGCCTCAGAAAATGAGCACCCACACATAAATAACGACTGTCTGTGTAACCTTGAGCAAGTTACTTAACCCCAATTGCTTTACCAAAAAGTTCATTGATATTTTCCCCTTATGCATAATTTTATTGCTAAAACTATTCCATGCAAAATGGAAACCATATCCAAAGGAATCACAGTGTGGGAAGAATCTTTAGTAGCTATTCAACTCATGCTGGATCCAGAATGCTTTCAACAGCATATTCAACAAGTGATCATTCAGAGTTTTTCAATAAATGGAACTCAGCATTTCCTGAAGCAGATGATTCAAATTTTGTATAGGTCACATTGTTAGGAAGTTCTCCTATATATCCAGAAACTGTATGACGGTGAGCTCTATTCTCTACAGTATTGTTGTTGTTGTTGTTGTTGTTGTTGCTAGGACAAGCTAATACCATTTTAATATTTAGTGCTTTGGGAATTATAAAGCCCTGCTCTAAAAGCAACACCACAAGACGGTGCAGGTAATATCAGTGTTTTATAGTATTAACATGTTAAAGCTTCTTCTTGGACCACAGAGCTGGGCAATTGGAACACCAAATCTCATTTAACCTTTTCTCCTGATCACAGTTTATAAAACTGTCACCTTACCCCACAACTTTCTTTTCAATGAAAGATGCATTAATTGATTATAAAAATGTAAAATATAGAGAAATAGATTTTTTTCCTTTTTCAGTAATCTTATATAATTTTTGAACACAAAGTAACTAAAAAAATCCCATACCTTTTCATATTTTATGTTTCCATAAAGAGGAATGAAACTGAGAAAAGAGTAAATGTTTCATTCAGCAACGTTTGATGAAGAAATGGTGAAGGTACAATAAAGGAAAGAGAGAAAAACTCACAGCTAGAATCTAATGATAGCTGCCTCTAGCAATGGCCTCTGTGTGGAAACTGCTAAAAGGTAAAAAAAATAAAGTAAAATATACAGTCTTAATAAATACATTCATGATGTTGTTCAGAAGTAGATGCGATTAGGTTTTAAAATGGTAAGCATTTGTAGAGATATATCCTATTCCCATCATGGTTCTGCTTTTCACTACAAAGTTATATTAGCAAAATAACTTAGAATATTAAGTAATATATGGTTAATTTGCAGACTCATGAATTCAAAGTGATTAGACTTATTCTATTTCATGGTTTATATTGGCTAATTTATTATTTTAATTGGTTTTTATGAGTTGCCACTTTAAATTTCAAAATATTTTCATGTTTTCATTCCCCCCAGATCACTTAATATGATTGCACTATATGCACACATGCTGATGCCTTTTTAGAAAATAGAAATTTCATTTTTATTAATTTTTGTCTTATTGTCACAGTGCCCTCAAATGTACCACAACAATAAATGATACCCCATGTTGTGTATAATAAGATCCAATTTGAGTGCAGAAATAGAAGGAGGAATCAATTTGTTGTTTTTTAGGCCATATCTTTCTCTTCATCCACATCCTGTGGCTTTGATTTCAGAACAGAACTCCAGTTGATGTCAACAGAGTTTCTGCAATCAAATCAATGCCACAGAGAAGTGAGATAGATGAAAGGTGGTTCTGCAGATTAGGGAAGGAAAGTGTTGTAATTATGGTTTGCACCAAAGTGTCTTTTATATTTGGCAAACAGCAGTGTAACTTCTTTGTGCCCTGAGAAAATGAGCAAATTATTTTACTGAAAATGTAAAGGTAAAAAGACATATCAAAAAGAATGCAAATGGCATAATCATTTTGAAATGCTTTTTTTCCCATGAACTTCCAAACTCATTCATGCAATTTCAGTATTCAATTTTGTGTATTTTAAAAAGAACGTTAATCTTTTGGTGGAAAATATGTAAAATACCAAAATATGTGTAAGTGGGAAATATATACAATATATGATTGTGCCTAATGTTATAAACAAAACTGAATTCCACTCTCTCCTGAAACTCCTCACTACTTCAGTGGACTAAATAATATATTATGGGCCTGCTCCCCAGTGACTAATTTAAGAATGATTTCATTTTATTCTGTCCCATTTGGCATAAAGTTTCATGGTGGCAGGGAGTATTTCATCTTTTTAAAAATTGTATTCAGTACCTTGCTCAGAATCTAGAACATAGTAGGTGTTGAAGACATGCTTGTTGAATGATGGAATGAAGAAATAAATTTAAAGTTCTTTTGTGTTTAAATCATCAAGCTGAAATGTTGATTCCCATCTCATATACATGCATAAAATGGGAAGAGTAAAGTTTTTTTAATCTTCAATATTATTAGATTATATAATGCTCACATATTATGTATTATGTTATATACCATTATCTAATATTATGTAAGGTGAACCAAAATTCAATTTATGTGAGGTGTATGACCTAGGCAAGGGTACTAATCTGCTTCTACATAAGTGAGCACTTGCCTGTGTGTGACTTTGACATGTTGCTGAGTATCATATTAAAAAAAAATTGCATCACTTTTTAATGAACTCTTCACAAAATGGACAAGAAGAAGAGTGTTTCAGGATTAAATATTATCAGCCCCCAAAGAAAGATGTTATTTCATCAGAACAAAAATTTAATACAATTGGATGCCATGGCATAATTATTATTTAAAATAGAATAAGACATTATACTGACTGATTATGAATCTTGCAGGGGATTTTTTAATGACACAGTTGCATCTTTTGTTTGTGGTTTCTAAACCATTATAAGAATTGAAATGGCTCTAATGATAGCAGCAGAGCATCTTTAGCTACATGGAAGGAAAATCGGAATAAAAGTCATTACTTATAGTAGAGCAGTCTTTAAGATAGAAGCTTCAAGTTTATTTAAGACAATGACAGATCATGAAAATGAAGTGGATAGTGAGAAAACATATTTTTACAAGCTTAGGTTTGCTTGATTACTTTAAAAATTAAATTAATCTGCATATTTTTAAAATTACTGGGGGACAGTCAGTACAGGTAATAAATGTACCAATGTTCTGAATAAAAGAAATGAAGAAGGCAGATACTGTAATCAATAAATGTTAATCTGTATGAAACAAACATTCTCAAAAGAGATGTTTTCTTGAACTTCGATTTCTAATGAGGAAAAAAAAATCAACTTGCATTTAAAGTGTCTAAGCATTATCTAACATTTTTTATTAGCAGGTGATATAAAAGGAGATTGTAAATTTTTAAAAGCAACAATATTGTTTATCAGTCTCAGAATATTCATGCCCTGAGAGGCTAAACTCACTTGTAACTTCTAATTCTTTGGTAGCCAACAAAGGAAGCATCAATTATTAAAGATGTTTTCAAAGACTAATTTCCAGTTTGTTTTGTTCAAGGGTTGAAAAATACTGTAAGAACAACAATATCATATTGGGAGTATTGTGTGATTTTAAGTATATGTACAGTGTAATATTTGAAGTATTTTAATTTTAGAAAATTCTCCAAATGATCAACCTACACGACTTATTTTATGAAAATGTAAACATACATATTTACTGAAAAGAAGATAAAACTCTGCACTTAGCCTTGTATGTATGAAGATTTAAAGAAAGCAGTCTATGCTGCTAAGATATTTTAAAAGGTAATAACAATGCTTTAATCATATCACAATGCAAGATAGTCCTTAAGTACAATATTCAATATTTTAATTTTTTTAAAAATTGTTTTCTGTAACTACTTTCTTACTTCATATATGCTGTTGTGTTAATAAACCTATAAAATATATTTTAAAAATTCATCAAAAATTTAATCATATTAGAGCCAATTACTCTATTTTACTTATAATAATAAATTCAAATAGTAGAAATTTTTATAATGTAGATGAATTCATGGAAGTTGTTATTTTTACTATTCAAAACCTAGATGAATTTTAGAAATGCCTGACCATTATCGGCTTAAGAAGATATAGGTTCATATTCAAGCCATGTTATTAGTTATGTCATCTAGAGAACGTTACTTCATATCTCTCACCTTCTACTCACATGTGTGAAAATTTGGGAAAATTGTTAATGTCCTTTAGAACTAATGTGGTGGGAGTGAGAATCAAATATATCATAATCTATACAAAGCACTATGTAAACCTTATAACTCTCAGAAAAGCACAGAATTTGAGAGATGAAAGGTACTTCAGTGGTCTCTATTCTAGCCCATGCAAGAAAGGGATGCCCAGTGTAATATACCCAAGTGATTCCGATTAAATTTCCAATTTAAACAATATCTGCTTAGAGACCACTAATTAGGAATATGGCAACCTGCTTCCTCCTTTGGTGGACCATTTTACTTTTGGACAACTATTATAATTAGATAAGTATTTTCCCTCTCATATCAAGAATAAGTGTCTTTTTTAAAATTTCACTCATTCTTCCTGACTTTGGTCACTGTGGTAAATTATAACAAGGATAATCCTTCTTCTTCATGACATCCCTTCAGATATTTATACATATCACATTTTTCATGCCCCCTCCTTCTACTTTTTATCTCTTACAGACTAAGTATCCTCAGTTCATAAAATTGATACTCATATTTTGTCATGCTACATAATGTTTACTTTCTCTTTCAAAGAAACATATAATTACCCTTCAAGTAAAAGTGGTGATAATTCTTGTATAATAAAATTTTATTCACTTTAAAGACAGTTATTTTAAATGTTTTGTTGGTCATATTACTATTTATGAGAAGTGATAAATTTATTCATGTTATAGTATTACCTATATAGCAATTAATTTTATTTCTTAAGATTTACCTGCACAGCTAAAAGTGGATACTCCAAAGCTGAATCTTTTTTTTTCCTTTTTTTTTTTCCAGAAAGCTTAGTACAATGAATGACAGGTCTGTGAAGAGCATAGACATCTTTTTAAAGGCTTGAAAATATGTATCAAAAATTTACTAGCCCACACTATTTTATTAGGCTACCCCTATGAACTTGTAACCTTACTAATAAAAGTAAAATATTAATAAATCAATATCCATTACTCAGCACTTTTATAAATTGCAATTGTCCTGAGCAATTCAGGCAATTCGCCTTGAAGGCAATTCTAACATTTTTTTAGGGCAAATACATAAAATTTCCCAACATCTCTTATAACAGACAAAAAGAAAATCATCTGGGCTCTGCTAGAAGTTTCTGACAATTTATTTCCATGTGTTCTCTCTTAGGACTCTGGGACCTAACGTGGCAAAGGCCATATTTGGTCCTGTTTTGTGTCCTCTTTCTTGGTACTACTTTGGTTCAAGATTTTGGGGACAAATCAGGTCAGATCTCCAAATATTTAGTGCTTTAAATGTGGTCTTCTTCAGGTTGAAAACTGGGCCCTTTCATTTGGCTCTAATCTGTGCAAGTTCCTGAACTCAGTTTGGGTCTGAACAGCACAATTCTGGGCCTGTTCCTCATTGGAGCTTTAATAAAATGCTATTGAAATCAGTCATTCCCACTCACCTAGGAAGCTCTCTAGATTTAGAAAAACAAAACAAAACAAAACAATAATCCTCTTTGCCTGGGGTTCTCTATCCTGGTTATCCCATTGCAAGTTTTAGATTGAGTTGGGGGCTTGAAATGAAATCCTGCTTTGTTCCTAGTCACAGACATACAAGTGATATTTTCTTTTGCCCTTGCTCTTTACACAGTGCACAAATTAAGATATCTCCTTTCTCTGAACCACTGCTTTTATCTTTTGGCCCCCCTGTTCAGTCTGCATTGGACCTATGATGCATGATTTTCTAAGTAATTCAAAAACTACAAGATGGTACCTGTGTTCATTGCATAGTGTCAGGCAGATCTATCGTAAGCTATAGGACCTTTTCTTTCTCTGGTGTATAATTTCAGGAATGTCCTTTCTCCATACTGGGAGGCACCACACAGATACTTCTAGCTACACCAATACTGCAGACCTCTCCACCTATCATCACAATCTGACCAGGTCTGGAAAAATGACTCAGTGTGACTTTTTTCATGTATTTCCCAATCAGCTCCTTGTTCATTTTGTATTCCTGTGAAAAAGTAACTTGGTTATTCTAATTCCTTCCACTTTCCCATTTTGGCTGGTTTCTATTCATTGAAATTTCCAGATAAAGACCATTAGATTATTTCAAAGTAAGCTCTCTAGTCATCTATCACTTTGAAGGTCAAAAAATTCATAATATAAATTAAAAAAAATACTTAACTTTTATCAAATCCCTTTCCTACTCAAGAACCTTCAATAATTCTTTGTTACCTAAAAGATAAAATAGAAACTCCTCATTCTCACACATAAGATCCTTCATTGCTGGTTTCAACCAACTTTGCCAGGACTGTTGCATTCTATCAACCTTCACTCTATCTCATAAGAAAATTATGCTATAAGATATTCTCAGAATTCATTATACATTCTCTCACTACCATGAATTTTTGCCTGCCACCTTCATTTTTATCTTGATTTTCTTCAACATATCCTTCATTTTTAGTGATCTTTTCTCTCCTATATGTTCATCTGAAATGTTAAATCATGGTAGAATCATAGGATTACAAAGTCTAAAAGTTGCCTGACCTGTAATTGGTCTTTTAATATAAGATATTTCTGACAAATAACTATTGAAAACCCTGACAAGTTGCCATCCATCATCTGGAAGTTGAAGACTCCCATGGAAAATGTATCTTCTCCCTCCTGGGACAGACTGTTATTAGATATTATTCCTTAAACCAAATCTAAAGTTATTTCCCTTCTTCCCACATTGCTAATAGTTCTGTTCTCCGAGGTCCAGCAGATCAAAATTAATTCTTACTTCACACTAAACCTCTTCAAATTCTTGAAAAAAAATTCATGTCCCTTATAATTTTTAATAGGCTAAACAGAAGAGACTCTGAGTAAGGCTAAGATGTACTTACTTTATTACTGGCATTAAAATTTTTAATATTTTCCCCCATAAAATTCTTTCCATTCCAATTTGTTTTTGAAACTGGTTATGTAAAATTGTTTTCTTCATCATGAAAAACGTTGGGAGCAACCTAAAGAAAGCAAAGTCAAATGGTATCATTCTGTTTCATAACTCATATATCTCTCTAATAATTGAGGTACATAGGAAAGATTAGAAAATTAGCAAGTATTTGTCCAACTTGCACTTCAATAAGAGAAATTAGATCAATCAGTATCACATACCATGGGTTCTAAATTACCCAGCAATTCTTTTTGGGTAGTAAGTTGTTTTACTTGCCCATGTTTCCAAAATAATATAAGGAAAAGACAACTTTCCTTAATTGAGAATGATTTATAGTTCTTTGATTTCATACTGAGTTTTTAGGTGTTCATGGAAAAAAGTCCGGGAGCATGAAATATTTCGTGGTATTGGTGTTATCTGGAAGATCTCACTATATTTGAGAAGACACTGAAAGAGCAACAGAAAAGTTTTGGTTTTATTTAATGTATTACATCTGATAGAAACTCTTGGTCTACAATTGTCAACTAAACAATGTCAGTTTGGTTGAGGTTATGTCAAATATGTCAATCATGTAATATTTCAGCAAAGAGTCACAAAGCTGAGGTCAATGAATAAGCATTTATTAAGCACACATATTATAGGCATTTGGAATACAAAGACAAAAGTTAAATATTCCTTATTCTCAAAGATCTTACATGCTATTGGGGAATAAATTATATACTTATATAAGTATATATAAAACAAACATGCAATAATTTTGGAGGGAAATGTGATAACAACTGGACGATCTAAAAAGGTTGCTAGAAAAAGTGGCCATATCCAAACGATGATCAAGAGCTGAAGATGTTTCTGGTAATCAATATCCATTGTTGGAGCATTTAAAAGAATCATTTCAACTCAACTGTAAAATATTTAGCTACTTTGATTGATACAGTGATCCTAGACAATTCCAAAGGGCATTTGATGAAAAATATTATCCACATCAAGAGAGAGAATTGTTGAACACAGAGAAGACTAAAGCAAACTTTTTTATTTTATTTAATTTTGTGGCTTTTTTCCCAACATGGCTAATATGGAAATATGTTTCAGGTGTCTTCCTATGAATAATAAATATCATATTGCTTATCTCTCAGTGAGATGAGGGGTTAGTTGTGGGGAGAAAGAAAATTTGAAACTCAATTTTTTTGGAAGCGTATTTTTTTTTTAATTTATCATTCTTTCTTCCCCTTTCCTCATCCCCAGAATCATGGCTAATGTGTAAGTGTTTTGTATGACTTCATATGTATAATGGGCGTCATGTTATTTGTCTTCTCAATGGGTGGGGGAGAAAAATTCAAAATGTTAAAAAGATGAATATTAAAACAAATTGATTAATTAATTTTCAAAAATAATCACTTCATCATTTCAAAATTATTCAGTAATTTTATCTGCAGATACAGTATTGTGTGGTACCAAAATTTTCAGAGATAAAAGGGACAGTCTAGCCTAGAATCACACCACTTTTGGAGATTCCTGGGAGAGAAAGTACTCAGGTCCTTAAGGAATCTCTTCCCTTTCTCAGTAGGCATTAGTTTTGGCTCCTCCAAATATAAAAAAAAAATACTCTATGATTTGTAGATTAGCATTAGTCTATATGCTTGGGAACAGTTTTATGATAGTTGAGTAGTATTCTCTAGAAGACTACTGAATTTATCAGTCATTAATAATAATACCCATTACCACATCCACCAAATGGCATTGGCCTTGATATTAGCTGTCAGTATTTTTTTTTCATTATATTTAAAGTAGTGTGACTTCAGGTTGTTTTTGGTGATGATGTTCCTCCTTCATTCTTGAAGAAAACCAATACCATCACCAGGGTGATTCCTTGATTTTAGTGGGAATAGGCTTTAAGTTTGTTCAGATAAAGGATATAACAATCTACTATCCTATATCTTTACATCTGTTAAATTGAATGCCACAGATCATAAAAGGCTAGTTAACTATGAATTTAGCATAAACTATCTAGGAAGGACAAACATGAAATCTGATATTCAGTGTGAAGTTTTGAAGGGATAGTGTAATGCCATGCACAAGCAGATTTCCAGAAAAATGATACTGTGAATAGCTTTTAAGGTTCTGATTACACAGTATAGTGAATACCCTATTCATTCCATAACAAATCAAAGCAAAACATTTACAGAAAATCAAGGTACAGCATTCACAATATTACAACTTATCACAGAAAATCACAATATATGGTATTCACAACAGCTCATCATTAAAATGACCACATAGTTTTCACCAAAGTGGTCATAATATTTAGAACAAAGAACAATCATATCAAAGTACAATAGTCAAAATCTTCTACTTATGGGTCATGTTAAATTAACTCAATAAATCACTTATTAAGCAATTAATTACTAATATCATTAATCGTTAAGTACAATCATTAAAAAATACACAAACCCTCCACCCCCAGGTCACTATTAAACTACAATTTCATTGTTACTCAGTACCCATGGGAAGGTCTTTTCATCTTGACTTGAGGCCTGTTCTCAGATTCCCTGGATCCCCTTTCATGGTCCCAGATTCTACCTGGATTCAACAGACTGTCACATG
Source organism: Gymnobelideus leadbeateri (assembly GCA_011680675.1). Lineage (NCBI taxonomy): Eukaryota > Metazoa > Chordata > Mammalia > Diprotodontia > Petauridae > Gymnobelideus > Gymnobelideus leadbeateri. The sequence goes on from WOXC01007041.1 coordinate 90,702, forward strand.
GGTGCAATGGCAGACAGCTCCCAGTTCCTTGTCCAGATCTCTGGGTAAGTCCTGCTCCACACTGAAGTTCACAGGGTTGCGTCCATCTTAAATCCTTCACAATTACTGCTCCCAGGGAATTCAAGGATCAACCACACCACAAACAGACAAGTCCCTGCATCCCAGTCATGCTTCCTCTCTCTTCTACAGCTCATTCAAAAATCACAATCACCTTATCCAGTCTGGGGGCAAAGAGCTCCTGGGCTTCTGGGTTCCTGTTCAGAAGAAGCTCCACCATGAGAAGTTCTCAGGAAATTCTAGCTCAGTTCTCAATTCTCTCTCCAGCCCAACAGCTTCTGCCACCAGATTATTGTCTGAAGAAATTCTGACTGTGACTCTCTGGGGCTTTTCTTACATACACAGCATTAGCTACTTCCTGTTTCAGCCAACCCCTTCTTGATAATCAGGAACAGGTGTTCATACCTTCAGTTTCTTTCCCAGAGTTTGCCAATACAAAAAGGGGTCTTCAAATACCATTTTATATACACATGGGATTAGAAGATGAAAGTTCAAATCCTGGCTCTGCTAACTAATATCTGTGTGACTAAGTGATCAAGTCATTTAATACCTCTGGAGTTCAATTTTCTCATCCGTAGAAAGAAAAGTTTCCATTAGATGATCTCTAAGGTCTCTTCTGGTTTCACATTCATAGTAGTAATGGTAATAACATAAGGATGAATTTATCAATTGCAGATATTAAAAAGCACTTTGGTTATTGCAAAGAACTTTACATTTAAGATAGTTAAGGGATTGAAATATAATATCAAGAACTCAACTAAAATATGTGTTCAATGTTATGAATAAATAGCTTAAAAATTTACAAACTACAAGTGATCATTTGAAAGTACATTCTAAATTGTAAAAAAAATAAAATATATGCAAATTAACACAATTCTGAAGTTTAATTTCCTCTTGTAAACTGGCAAAGATGACAAAAATGATTATAGGCAGTACTCTTGGGGCTGTAGGAAAAGGTACATTAATTAATTCACTACTAATGGAATTGTGAATTAACATTCTATATATCAATAATTTGAGGAAGAAAAATGATAACTGTCTATATGCTTTGATTCTTTGTTCCCAACCTTGCCCATTTTCCCCAAGGAAGTCAAAGGCCAAAGCATAGGTCTCTGGAGTCCAATAAGACTCTCAATCCTATGGTCTTGTAAAGAATGATTCCTCTATGGTACAAATGATGTAATAAAAATGGAATCTTGAACTAAGCCCCCCAACCAAGATTAAAATGATTTTTTTTTCATGAGTCTTTAGTTCCTGAGATTTTATTCAATTTTAGACCCCCTTTCACATTTTTCCATCGTTTCATCAACATCATTAAGTTCATGAACTTAGTACATCCTTCATCTCTGGAGGCCCTAAACTTGCAATTTGCAAATCAAATTGGAATGTGTTTTTAAGAAATGATGTGCACATAAAATATTTTCTGTTTGAAATATGTGTTGACAAAACATATATCAGAAAACTCAGCTTCTTTCTGGAAATAAGTTTTGTATTCTCACCTATTCTCTCTCTTTTTCTCTGTCTGTCTCTCATCTTTTTTTTTTCCATCACCTACTCCTCTAGTTCTTTTTTCTCTCTACTTCCCCCTCAACAGTGGTATCACTTTAGGATTCTAATCATGTGTTTTTGTTTTCGTTTTTTTTTTTTTTTTTTTTTTTTTTTTTTTTTTTTTTTTTTTTTTTTTTTGCATTTGGTGGTTGGTATTGCATTATTTGGGCGGGCCTGTGCCTAACTCAAAGTCTCCCTTCTTCCTCCTGACCCAAGTTCTCTAGGAGCATTAGCATGCCTAAAAAGCATTTTGTTATTTATTTCCAATGAGGGGAGCTGGGGTGGGTGGGGTTTGTAACTCTCTACCTCTTCATTTCTGCCTTCTTGCTTTCCTTCAAATTTCAACTAAAATCTTACATTCTACAGTAAGTTTTTTTTCTCATCTTTTATAATCCTGCCTTCCTTCTGTTGATTATTTCCAATGTATCATGCAAATACCTTGTTTGTACATAGTTATTTTATGTTATTTCCCTAATTATAACATGACCTTCTTGAGAACAGGAACTGGTTACTTTTCCTCATATTCCCAGTATGTAGCTCAGTGTCTCACATATAGAGGGTGCTCAGTAAATGTTTCTTGATCCAGTGACTGACAAACTATGCTAGCATAACTAACACCACTCCTAAAGCTCCACAGCTTATGTGTATGATGTTATGAGTGAGACAATAAACATTTCTCTAAAGACTTGGGAATATCTTTTCTTTTTCTCTGTATTTTAAAGAATAAACACTTGAAACTGTCCTACTATTGCCTGGGACTTGTTAGAGTAAAGGAAGGTATGGAAAAGGTTTTCATTCAGTGACTTTCCATTCAAGTCCCTTTCATTATCATGGAAATTCCATTGTAACAACAACCACTGAATTTTTGCCCCAAAGGAGAACACAGTATTTGTTAAATAGAAGATCCTTAATGCATATTTCTTCAGTTATTGTAGACCCTTATGCTGTACTTTTTGTTGTTTAGTCATTTGCAGTCATGTCTGACTCTTCATGACTCCTTTTGGGTTTTTTTAGCAAAGGCTCTGAAGTGGTTTGCCATTTCCTTCTCCAACTCATTCTAGAGTTGAGGAAACTGAGGCAAACTAGGTTAAGTTACTTGCCTGGGGTCATGCAGCTAGTAAGTGTCTGATGTCAGATTTTAGTCCAGTTCTTTCTGATTCCAGGCTCAGAACACTACCTACTGTGTCACCTAGTTGCCCCACATACAATGGAATATCCCATTAAAATATTAGATCTCTTACACAGAAAATATTTGCTGGAAACTGAAGAGAATAAATGTTAGCCCTAATAATATAGTACAAAGTACACCTGCAATATGGATTAATAAACCAGGTCACTGTTCTGTTTAGCCTACCTGAGAATCTTTGTTATAAAATCTGATATATGGTGTCAATTGGATTCTTCTTTTTTCATCTTTTTTGATTCTAGGAGTGTCATCTAAAATATACATACCAAAGTGTGAATTAATACCACTTTAGTATATTCCAAATTATGTGTTTAGTGCCCCCTCTTTGTTTTGTGATCCTGGGAGAGTTTGGGTTTGGGGAGCAATGGAGTCACCTTGACCTTTTCACACTATGAATATGAAGACTCATCATGAACACCAGGAGCAAGCCTGAAGTGACAGCACAAGTGATTAAAGTCAAAGGATCATCTAGATGAGCATTCAAGTAGCGATAGTGATAGATGACACATAGTAAAATTTCCTGAGTTTGATTTGCCTTTTATTATTTATTGCTATTTACCTTAGGAATATTGTCCATTCTGATGTAAAATTGAAACTTTTTTGTAAATGATTCCTTTATCTACACAATCAACTCAGATCTATCCTCTGAGCTACAGTACTCAATATCCAATGTCTTTCTGGATATCACAATATGCATTTCCCTCTGCATCTCAAAATCTACTGAAAATCTCAAAATGCCCAAAGCTGCTGTTTTTACTCCCCCCCACCAAAAAAAAAAAAAACTCTGTCCCTTTTTTGGCACTTCTATTCTCTTCTTCCCCTAAGAACTAGTGGAGACTTCAGAAGAACCTCACATTTTTTGAGATCATAAAAAATAATGTTCCCCAACCCTCACCAAAGAACTTTACATATTTTATCTCTGGAAATTCATAACAACTCTGACAGTTGCTAAATGTTTTTTTTTTCCAGTGGGTTACTGAATATTTTTATTCTGCACATAGAAGCCACTAAGGATCTGGCATGGGGCTCATCAGGGCTGTATCACAAATGTATGGCTTCACACATCAGCACCAGGGCTGGGGGTGAGAACAGGTCATTCTATCCCAGTCACAGGATGACAAGGGTCTGCTGACAGAGCCAGATGATCAGGGAGTTTCTGGTGTAAGACAGTTCTAATGAAGTAGTGAGAACATCACAGAAAGGTGGAGGGGAGAGGGAGGTTAAGCAGCAGAGGCCTCTGCCCCCAAAACAAAACTGATCTAGTATTCATGCTGCCCATTCTTGGGACAGGAGCTAACGTGTACAGAAGTGTCTGGCACCTCCTGTCCACAGAGCTTACTTGGCCTGAGGGTTTCTGAAGTTCTATCCAGCATATTTAGCCTTGCTGTCCAGCTCTTCCTCAATTCTGAGAAGCTGTTTATACTTGACCAGACCCTCAGATCCGCAGGAGGCACCAGTCTTGATCTGCCCAGTGCAGAGACCCACAACCAGGTCTGCAATGAAGGTATCTTCAGTCTCCCCAGAACGATGGGAAACCATTACTCCCCACCCATTGGATTGGGCAAGCTTGCATGCCTGGAGAGATTCAGTCACAGAGCCAATCTGGTTCACTTTGAGTAGTTGTAGGCTTTCTTTTTCACAGCCTTTTTAATGCGCTTGGGATTGGTCACTGTGAAGTCATCCCCTACCACCTGGATGCCTGTAGTAGCAGTGAAGTTCTTCTGAGCTTCCCAATCATCCTGGTCAAAAGGATCTTCAATAGACACCACTGGATAGTTCTTGATGAAGTCCTTGTAGAGGTTTCCAAGTTCAGAAGGGGAGATGTATCTGTTGGGATCATCAGGAGACTTGAAGTTCAAGTCATATTTGGATGAATTCTGAGAAAGGAACATCCGTGCCAATTACGACCTTATCAGTATAGCCAGCCTTACTAATAGCATCCTTTAGCATGTCCAGAGCTTCTTTATTCTCCAGGATGTATGGAGCAAAGCCACCTTCATCCCCCACATTGGTGGCATCCTGTCCATATTTCTGTTTAATCACACTCTTCAGGTTGTGGTAGACCTCAGCTCCAATGCACATAGCCTCCTTAAAGTTTGCTGCTCCAACAGGGAGGATCTTGAACTCCTGCATGGCCAGCTTGTTACCAGCATGGGAGCCACCATTGATCACGTTGAAGGCTGGAACTGGCAGATGACTTCATTATTGCCTGCAAGGTCAGCAATATGGCAGTAGAGGGAGACACCTTTCTCAGCAGCTCTGGCCTTCCAAACAGTCAGAGACATTCCCAATATGGCATTTACCCCAAATTTAGATTTATTCTCAGTGGCATCCATCTCTATCATTAATTTGTCAATCTTCTCCTGCTCCACAACATTCAGTTTCTTGCTAATCAGGGTTGGGGAAATAGTATTATTGATATGCTCAACCGCTTTTGAGACAATTTTCCCCATGTAGAGGGTCTTATCATTGTCTTACAGCTGCAAGGCTTCATGGATACCAGTAGGAGCACCACTGGGCACAGCAGCTCAGAACTGACCTTTTTGAGTGTAGCGATCAACTTCAACAGTGGGGTTTCCACGAGAGTCGAAGATCTCTCTTGCCTATATCTTGTAAATAGACATGTTAAGTTTCTGGTTGGGGGTTCCTCTGCTGGGCTTAGAGAACAGAGGCCGAGGGAGTCGCTAAATGTTTTAATACTCACATTTTTCAGATGAGGAAATAGGGACTGGGGAAAGTTAGATATTTATAGTGTCTGAAGTATGAATTAAATCATTTTCTTCATGTGTCTCCAGTAGTCTGTCTACTATTCCATGTTGACCAATACTACCTTATAAATCATGGTCCTCATGTCATCGTTAAATAAAAAAATTTACAAAATTAAGCAGAAAAACAAACAAAAGCACGTTCTTTCACCTAAGAATATGTTGTGGAGGGTCTGGGATGTGTTCCAGATATTGTGCCACTGGTAAAATTAAATGTATAGCTTTGAACAAATTCCTTATTGGATTGGTCATTTAAGACTGACAGTAAGCTCAGCTGCAAAGCAAAGATACACAAACAGTAAAATTGAATTAGAAAGAATGTCACCTGAGAATCAAGACAAAACCATAATATATAGGGAGTGACATAAATTAGATCTCTGTCACTCTTCTTCCATCTAAGACCATTGAGGGTCTTTAATATATGCCATGGCACAGTTGTTCAGAAGACCAATCATAAATTCAAACAAGAAAGTCCATGATTTCAACCATATATTGTCTCCCCAATTAGCATCTAAAATTTTATTTTTAAATTTTTATTCTTATATTCATTTCTTTCAAATTTGTGCTCTGAATTCTCTTCC
>WOXC01007042.1:0-17086 GCA_011680675.1 Gymnobelideus leadbeateri
CTCATTACAAACCAGTGAGGTGGGTGTCATTTGGGAGAAAAGGCAAGGGACGCAGGGAAAGCTGAAGAGCCTCCCCCAATGTCACAGACCTGGGAAGTGTCAGGGGTCAAGTTTGAGCTCAGCTGTTTCTGACACCAGGCCCAGGGCTCTAAGCCCTCTGTCAGTTTGCTGCCTACCCTGAGGCATGAGGCCTTGGAAAAACAAAACTCTTGGAGCCTCAGTCTCCTTTGTAACATAGGGATAATAATAACCCCCAGGGAGGTTGGGAGAATGAAATGAGATCCTACCTGTTGTAGCCCAGGCTTGGAGCTGCTCTTCCAACCCACATTCGCTCTGGCAGCTAAGGTTTCCAGAGGGCTTTAGGGTTTTAGAGGTAGCCCTGAGGCTCTGTGAGGGAGGGGGTGGTCCTGGCTCAAGGTCCCCTGACACAGTGCTTCCTCCATGATTAGCAATTGAGATAATTAACCCACTTGACTTAATTATCTTCAAGGATTGCATATGTACTACTGTGATTGTATAAAAAAGTATCTTTCCCAAGCAACCAGCACACACAGCCAGCCCCAAGTCTGTGACAAACTTTCCCCCGTGCAGTCTTCTACATCTAGGGTGGCCCTGGGGGAGGTGGAGAACACTGGAGAGGGGCAGTGATTTGCCTTGACTCTTTCTGTGCTCTATCAGCCCTACTGGGACTTATTAAATGGCTACAGTATTCCAGGGAATGAGCTCAAGCTCTACTCTGATTTAATTTTTTCTTCAGCTGAAATAAAGCCAGTCTTATGTTTGCTTTGTTGAAAATAACACTGGTTGTAGTTGTGTCTCAAGATCTGTGTTCAAATCCTGCTTCTTATGCTTTGTACCTATGTGACCTTGGGCCAGGCACTATTCCTCACTATATCTCAGGTTGCTCAGCTGCAGAATCAGTAGATTGGACTAGATGGCTTATAAGGTCATTTGCAATTCTAATGTAACGATCCTCTGACCAGTCTTGCTAAGTACAGCTTGAAGAATGCCCACCAAGGGCAGAATAGTGTAGGGTACATTAAATCCTAAAGCAAAAGTGAAATGTTGATGGGGTTATATAGTTATAGCAGTGACCCAGCAATGTATCTTGGAATTGTGACACTTTCTAATTTTTCTTCAAGAGGCAGAAAGATCTTCCTTCTTCTTTTTAAGAGATGGGGGACTAAAGGTGCAGAATATTGTGTGTGTGTGTATAATGATAATCATTAAATATCATTTTTGGCCCTCAATAAGATCCAAAGCTCGATCTCATCAATCAGACTGTTTTGCGTTAAAAATGCCCTTTCATGATTTAGGAATTAGTACCATATTTGTGTCATAGAAAGAATTTGGTAGGACTCCTTCACTAATTTTCCCAAATAATTTGTAGAGTATTGGAATCAACTGTTCTTTAAATGTTTGATAGAATTCACTAGTAAACCCATCTGGCCCTGGAGATTTTTTCCTAGGGAGTTCATTGATGGCTTGTTTGATTTCTTTTTCTGAGATGGGGTTATAGCAGTTCTTTTTGTGGTTGCAAAGAATTGGAAAGTAAAGGGGTGCCCATCAATTGGGGAATGGCTAAACAAGTTATGGTATATGCATGTAATGGAATATTATTGTGCTATAAGAAATGAGGAGGAGACAGTTTTCATATTTACCTGGAGAGGCTTATACAAACTGATGCTGAGTGAGAAGAGTAGAACCAGGAGAAATTTGTATACAATCACAGACACAACATATGTGTGATGACCAACTATGACAGACTGGGCTCTTCTCAACAACACAGTGATATAAGTCAATCCCAAAAGACTCATGATGGAGAGAGATGAGACATCCAGAGAAATAACTAGAAAGAACTGAGCTTGAATCCTGATGGAAGAAAACTAATTGATCTTTTTCTTTTCATTGGTTTTATTTCTTCTTTACCATTTTTCATCCCACATAGTACAATACGCCTTTGTAACTTGACTAATGTCTAATATGAAAGTATTTGCAGATCCTATACTGGACTATATGCTGTCATGGGGGATGGGGGGAGGGAGGGAAAGGAAATTTGAAACTCAAGGAACTATGGAATTGAATCTTGTTAACTAAAAATAAACAAATAAATTAATAAAAAATATACAAAAATAAATAAACAAAAATGCCCTTTCCTGTATCCATAACTTGCAAGACCTGATAAGGTTGACAATGGTTATTCTCCCTATTTGTGCCAGGATGCCTAGAAATTCAGAATACTGGAATTTCTCTTATCATGGGGGCATACTCCAGACTTCAGGGTGGCGGGAGTGGGGGGAGACACAGTTATCCTGAGATTGTAAATTCTAACTTAATGGAATAAAAGTGAAAACTTTTCAGGTTGCACTCCAGAAATCTGAACAGAATTGTAATTAAGTACTAAAGACTTAGTAACCTGGGCTTGGACCCTTGCCTTACTTCTATGGTCATAAGGTGAAGTTTTTACTCAGACCCTGCAAATTTAACCACAGGACCAAATGTTCCAGACTTGTTTCCACTGACCACCATCTAACCTGTACAAATATGAAATTGTAACTCCTGTTGTGGAAATCGGGGCAGGTCACCATGTCCTAAAGTCTCCATGATTCAAAAATATTGTCTAATTTCATATCTATATTGATATTGTTAGAACACTTATCTTCTGCTTTCATATCCAAGTTGATACTGATGATGTATTTTGTCTGTTTCCATGTCTGCTAGACATGTACCTTCTGCTTTTTGATATTACTTCTGAGGTTAAGATTGTGCGCTTCAGTTCCTAAATAACGGAAATAGGACAGAACAAGGGAGGGGGGAAAGGGGGTGGTCTTTTGGGTATATAACCAAGTTTTGCATTTGGTATTTTGCCTCTCCTACTAGACTAGTATTGGTGAGACCACCCTTCTTGCAAAAAGAAATAATTAAATAAATCCTTCCTGTCTCTACTGGAGATATATCTGCTTATTTTATTTTGGGCAAGGTTCATTCTTGTCCCACACATAACTGACACTAGTTTGTCTATTTTCTTGTCAATCTGTATTTACAACTAAGAAACTTCCTTTCCCCATGGTATGGATAGAAACATATAGAGACCATAAATCTGAGGGACACAAACATCCTGGATTTGTCCTTAAACATGTAAAAATTTTTGTCAGTCTTGTATCAGCAGTGTGTGAGATGAAAGAGTTCAGAGTCTGAGTCTGAGATCAGAAAAGGTTGGGGGGCGGCTAGGTGGCACAGTGAGTAGAGCGTTGGTCCTGGAGTCAGAAGGAACTGAGTTAGGATCCTGCCTCAGACACACAAACAAAAACCTAGCCATGTAACCTTGGGCAAGTTACTTAACCCCAATAGCCCTCCAAAAACCAAAAAAAAAAGGTCTTTATTCTTTCTCGTGAGAAAAAACCTGCCCCTGTTGCTCAAATGGCATCTGCCAGGGAGAGAGCAACATGTGGAAGTAAGCCCATAGTTATATACCTTCTAACACAGAAGCCCCAACCCCCAGCTGGCCATCACTCTCATTGGTGGGGAGGCCAGCTCACAATCTAAGTGTGAGAATCTCTCTCAGAGACAAAGAATAGGGAAACATGTGGGTATCCAGTGCAAGGCCAGGAAAGCAGTTTTGTCTTTGTCATATCTTGTGCTAAGATGGCACTGTCTCCATGGCTCTAGTCCCAGATTCCTGTAAGGTCAGGTGACTTCTGAACTTAGGCTTAGTGGATGCTGAAGCCACTCTAGATTTGCTTTTTCAAAATGGGGAAACTTCCCTGCAAGTCATCTCTCACAGCAGTCAGAACTTAGGTTCTGGCTCCAGGGAGCACATAACTACTGGCTTTAAGGGAAGGAATGATGAAAATGTATATCACCAACCTGATTGCCTCCTTTAACCAAACTTTCAGGTTAACTATATATATGTGTGTGTGTGTGTGTGTGTGTGTATGTATATGTATGTATATGTATATACACACACATGTACACACATATACATATATTGTTATATATTAGATATATATTTTATATATGTATATGTGTATATATACATATATATCTGTGTGTGTATATATATATATGTATATATATATATTCAGATGTGGTCACAGTGTGAGTCACTTTGGATTTTCATTTTTCTCCATTCCAAATGACAGTCTATAGGGAAGCAGGAATTAAGTGATATAGAATGAAAAAAAAGGAAAATGAAACCAGGAACACGATCTACTGGAGAATGGGGTTGGTGTGCATTTTGAGTCACAAGGAACACGGATTCTAGTCCCTTCTCTGACCTTTAGTAGATGTAGGACCATGGCAAGTCCCCTAACCTCTCAGCACTTCAGTTTCCTTATGTATAAAATAGGAAGGATAACATCTAAGAAATCTGTGACAATAAACAGACTTAGTCCCTGTGCAGTATAGGCTTGGAGCTGCCCACTCATCTCAGCAGGTCACTCCCTTGAGGGCACCTGCTACATCTCTCTTCAGGGTTTAGAGCTAGGCCTGATTTGGAGGCTCAAAGATCATGAAGCCCCAGTGCTATGTTTCCCTGGTAATGATCAGCCAGCATCACTTTTCTACCTGACTTAATTATGTTCCAGAAAAGGATATTTGCTGCAATGATAGAGTTGATATAAAAAAAATCCTTCTATCCAAATTCTGTGATACTCTCTCATAGGACTCCATATAATCTCCAAGGAAAAGGGGACTGAAGAGTTTTTCAGTGCACTTTTATATAGTTAATAGTTAAGTGGCAAAGAAGAATGTAACTGGATTGAATAAATAGTGCTTGACTTGGTCTGATATTTTTGCAGATCCCCTGGCTGGCCAATGGCCTACTTGGGTGCCTGGGTATCAGGGCAAGTGTGGGTTGATCTGGAGGTATGTAGATGTCATTGGGTGTATGAGTGTGTGCTTACTTATTAAGAGAAGCTCTCAGCTCAGGGGGTTGGGAAGGAGGCAATCTGAGAAGGTTTCCCCAACCTGAGTGCATGAAGGCTCCCACAATGGTCTCTGGAGGTCAGGAGAGTGAGTGTATCTGTGAGTCTTCCATTCCTATCCCAGTCCCACCCCCATTCCAGGCAGGCCATTTCCCCTCTTTAGGCATTCATTCTTTTTTTCTGGATCATGGACATCCTAATGCCTCCTTACTGCACAGGGGTCTTTGAGGTTTAAATGAGTCAGAGGAAAGGTACTTCATAATCAATCCCTATAGCATCTTTGGTGTTTTGCATAGGATGCCTTAACCTTCCGAGACAAACTTGGACAACTGAAGAGTTCAGTCACATACTTGGGCAAAGGACTGGCTTCTGGACATTTAGCTAGGGAGTGGTCATTGTATTTTAATGGCATGGTGAATGGAAAGCTTGCTCTTTCTCCTGCCTCAGGTCTTGTAACTACAGCTGCCTTAAAGGTACAGGCATTTGTGTGTGTGTGTGTGTGTGTGTGTGTATAAATATATATATATATGTATATATATATATACATATATATATATACATATATATATATTTTATGTACAGGTGCATGCCTTCTGCTCTTTTAAAGCACCTAGAGATTTAATTCTGTGTCCAACTGATTGTTCAGAAGAAAGAAAGTCGACACCCACCTCTCCTTTGGGGTGAGGGGTAAAAACAGGAGCCTCATAAGGATCTACTTAGCATGAGAGCCAGCAACTCAGGATTTGGGGTTTCCTTGGAAACAGACCAGTCTCCATGGCAACTGGTGATTAGAATTAGGTGATGCTGCCTTCATAGACACTGAATACTTCCTCTGCAGAGACTTAAGAGTCTGAAGGGAGGGTCTCCTGCCTAGAGCCCTTATTGATATCTTTCTCTGCTCTAGAAACTTGGTCAGTGAATCAATTGTTACTGCCAATATTTCTGATGAAGGCCTCATTCCTAAAATATTTAGAGAACTGAGTCAAATTTATTTTTTAAAAAAAGTCATTCCCCAATTGATTAATGATCAAGGGATATGAACAGGCAGTTTTCAGATGAAGAAATCAAAGCTATCTATAGTCATTTGAAAAAATGCCCTAAATCATTATTTTTAGAGAAATGCTATTTAAAACAACTCTGTGGTACCACATCACACCTATTAGATTGATTAATCTGACAGAAAATACAATAATCTAAGACAATTCTGAAAGATTAATGATGAGAAATGCTATTCAGCTGCAGGGTAAAAAACTGATGGAATCTGAATGCAAATCAAAGCATAATTTTAAAAATTCTCTTTTTTTCTTTTTTGGTCTATATTTTCTTTTGCAACGTAACTAATATGGAAATAGTGTTTTCTCGACTACTCATATATAATTTGTATTAAATTGCTTGCCATCTATTAAAAAAACTACTTGAGACAACAAATAAATTTGGCAAAGTTGCAGGATATAAAATAAACCCACATAAATCCTCGGCATTCCTGTACATGTCTAATACAATTCAACAAAAAGTGATAGAAGGAGAAATCCCATTTAAAGGTGCTGTAGACATTATAAAACATTTGGGAATCTACATGCGAAAAGAAAACCAGGACCTATATGATCACAACTTCAAAACACTTCTCACACAAATCAAGTCAGATATAACTAATTGGAAAAACATCAATTGCTCAGGGCTGGGTCAAGCTAATGTCATAAAAATGACAATTTTACCTAAATTAAATTATATGTTTAGTGCCATACCTACCAATTTACAAAAAAAATTGCTTTATAGAGCTAGATAATTAGTAACAAAATTCATTTGGAAGAACAAATGGTTCAGAAAATTAAGGGAATTAATGAAAAAAAATGCTAGGGAAGGTGGACTAGCTATACCAGATTTTAATCTGTATTATAAAGCAGCAGTCATCAAAACTACTTGGTACTGACTGATGAATAGAATAGTGATCAATGGAATAGATCGGGCACACGATACTTAGCAGTCAATGACTACAGTAATCTATTGTTTGATAAACCCAAAGACCCCAGCTTTTGGGATAAGAACTGACTATTTGACAAAAACTGCTGGGAAAACTGGAATATAGTAGTATAGCAGAAACTGAGCCTAGACTATTATCTAACACCATATACCAAAATCAAGTCTAAATGTATGCATGATCTAGGTATACAGGCTGATAATGTAAGCAATCTCGGAAAGCAAGGAATGGTTTAGCTGTCAGATTTGTGGAGAGGGAAAGACTTTATGACCAAATGCAAATTAGAGAGCATTATAAAATGCAAAATGGATAATTTTGATCACATTAAATTGAAAAGCTTCTGTACAAACAAAGAAAATGTAATCAAGATAGGAAAGAATTTTTAGAACCTATGTCTCTGATAAAGGACTCACTTCTAAAATATACAGAGAACTGAGTTAAATCTATAAGAGCACAAGTCATTCCCCAATTGGTCAAAGGATATCAATAGGCAGTTTTCAGAGGAAGAAATTAAAGATATCTATAAGCATATGAAGAAATGCTCAAAACACTATTGATTAGGGAAATGCAAATCAAAACAACTCTGAGGTACCACATCTCTCCAGTCAGATTGGCTAAGATGACAAAACAAGAAAGTGACAAATGCTGGAGAGGATGTGGACAAATTGGAACACTAGTACATTGCTGGTGGAGTTGTGAACTTATCCAACCATTCTGGAGAGCAATCTGGAATTATGCCCAAAGGATTATAAATAATTTCATACCCTTCGACCCAGAAATACCACTTCTAGGGTTATATCCCAAAGAGATCATAGAAGTGGGAGGAAGACCCATATATACAAAAATATTGATAGGAGCTCTTTTCGTGGTTGCAAAGAATTGGAAATTAAAGGGGTGCCCATCAATTGGGGAATGGCTAAACAAGTTGTGGTATATGCATGTAGTGGAATACTATTGTGCTATAAGAAACAAAGAGCAGACGGACTTCATATTTACCTGGAGAGGCTTATACAAACTGATGCTGAGTGAGAAGAGTAGAACCAGGAGAAATTTGTACACAATTACAAACACAATGAATGTTTGACGACCAACTTTGATAGACTGGACTCTTCTCAGAAATGCAGGCTTATAAGTCAACCCCAAAAGTCTCATGATGGAGAGAGATGTCTACATCCAGAGAAAAAACTAGAAAGAACTGAGTTGGATCGAGATTGAAGCAAACTACCTCATCTTTTTCTCACTTGGTTTTTTTTCCTCTTTCCCATTGTTCATGCCATCCTTCTTTATAACCTGTCTAATGTTTAATGTAAAAGTATTTGCAGATCCTATACTTGATTGTATGCTGTCATGGGGGCAGGGAGGGCAGAGAGTGAGAGAAAAATTTTAACTCAAGGAATTGTGGAACTGAATCTTGTAAACTAAAAGTAAACAAACAAATCAATAAAGACAAAAATTTTTTTAAAGTATAGTATTTTGGTGTATATTGGGATGTCTACTGATCAAAGACTTTTGGGGGGTTAGGGTGGGATGTATATCCAGTAATGGAGTCTCTGGTTGAAGTGGTGTGGATATTTTAGTCCCTTAATTTGCATTATTCCAAATTACTTTCCAAAATGCTTATACCATCCCTTTGCTGTACCAAGGGTGCTTTAGTGTGCTTATCATTCAACAACCCCTGCAACATTGACTACTGTCATTATCTATCATCTTTCCTAATTTGCAGAGCATGAGATAAATTCTCAGAGTGGCTTCAATCTGCCTTTCTCTTATTATTAGTGATTTAGAACATTCTTTCTTTTTGGAGGGCAATTGGGATTAAGTGATTTGCCCAAGGTCACATGGCTAGTTTTTTGTGTTAATTGTCTGAGAGTGATTTGAACTCAGGTCCTCCTGACTCCAGGGCCAGTGCTCTATTCACTGTGCCATCTAGCCGCCCTTGATTTAGATCATTCTTTCATGTATTTGTGAACACTCTAAAATTATTCTTTTCACAACTGTTTGCTCATATTTTTTGACCATTTATCCTCTGTGGTATGGCTATTAATCATATGCATTATACATATATGTATGTTCTTTCTCTATCTTGAATACCAAATACATATTAGGGAATTTTGACAAAAAAAAAAAAAGATTGTTTCCCTTTCAGCCACTAATCTTCTTATCCAAAGTACATTGATTTTATTTCTGCAGAAGCTTTTCAGTTTCATGTAATGAAAGTTTTCTATTTCATTTTTTAAAAATAATTGCTTCTATTTCTTGTTTGGTTAAGATATCATCTCTTATTTACAGCTGTGATAAGTATATGATCTTTTTCTCTTCTAACCATTTTATAATATGATCATTAATATAGGGATCTTGTTTCCATTTGAAGGTGTTGGTTTTCCCAGCAGTTTATTCCTAGGTAATTTATGTTTTCCAGTTTATAGGACACTGTTTCATGGAGTTCCATTATTTCTGATTCTTTCTTGTCTAGTCTGTTCCATAGATCGATCTCTCTATTTTTTAAAAATTAATTTATTAGTTTAGTTTCAGTTAACAAGATTCAATTCCATAGTTCCTTGATTTTCAAATTTCCTTTACTTCCCTCCCCCCACCCCCCACGACAGCATATAGTCCAGTATAGGATCTGCAAATACATTCATATTAGACATTAGTCCAATTACAAAGGCGTATTGTACTAGGTGGGATGAAAAATGGTAAAGAAGAAATAAAACCAAACAACGAAAAGAAAAAGATCAATTAGTTTGCTTCCATCAGGATTCAAGCTCAGTTCTTTCTAGTTATATCTCTGGATGTCGCATTTCTCTCTTTCATGAGTCTTTCGGGATTGACTTATATCACTGCATTGCTGAAAAGAGTCCAGTCTGTCATAGTTGGTCATCACACATATGGTGTGTCTGTGATTGTATACAAATTTCTTCTGATTCTACTCTTCTCACTCAGCATCAGTTTGTATAAGCCTCTCCAGGTAAATATGAAATCCATCTCCTCCTCGTTTCTTATAGCACAATAATATTCCATTACATTCATATACCACAACTTGTTTAGCCATTCCCCAATTGATGGGCACCCCTTTAGTTTCCAATTCTTTGCAACCACAAAAAGAGCTGCTATAAATATTTTGGTACATTTGGGTCTTCCTCCCATTTCTATGATCTCTTTGGGATATAACCCTAGAAGTGGTATGGCTGGGTCAAAGGGTATGAAATTATTTATAATCCTTTGGGCATAATTCCAGATTGCTCTCCAGAATGGTTGGATAAGTTCACAACTCCACCAGCAATGTATTAGTGTTCCAATTTGCCCACATCCTCTCCAGCATTTGTCACTTTCTTGTTTTGTCATCTTAGCCAATCTGACTGGAGAGATGTGGTATCTCAGAGTTGTTTTGATTTGCATTTCTCTAATTAATAGTGATTTAGAGCATTTCTTCATATGCTTATAGATATCTTTAATTTCTTTCTCTGAAAACTTCCTGTTCATATCCTTTGACCATTTATCAATTGGGGAATGACTTGTATTCATATAGATTTGACTCAATTCTCCATAAATTTTAGAAATGAGTTCTTTATCAGAGACATTGGTTGTAAAAATTCTTTCCCAATTTCCCACCTCCCTCTTGATCTGATCTCTCTATTTTTAAAAAAAATTGATATCTGGTTGTTTTGATTATTGCCACATTATGATATAGTTGGAGACCTCCAAGTGCTATTCCCCTTTCATCTTTATTTCTTTTCATTATGTCATTTAATATTTGAGATCTTTTGAATTTCTAAGTTATTTTTGTTATTGTTTATCAAGTTCTTTGAGGCATCATCTTGGCAACTTTATTGGCATAGCATAAAATGTTTAAATTAGCTTTATGATCGTTGTAATATTTATTTTGTTGGAATGGCCTAGCCATGATCACTGAATATTCATCTTGCTATTTTGTTTTTTCTTCATTTCTTTAGGGAGCCCCTAATAAATTAATCCATACAAATATTTCTTTGCTCTGATTGATTGTTCTTTAGATATTTTATGCATTTGAAGTTATTTGCAATGACACTTCCTTTTCAATTATAACTTTTTTGGATAATTTTTATTATTATATATAGGTATAATTCATTTTTGAGCATTTATTTTCTAACCTTCATTCTCTTTTATCTTGATTAGTATCTTGCTGTTTTCCTAAGATTTTTCAAGTACATCATCATATTATCAGTAATAAGTATAATTTTATCTTCTCCTTAACTTACTTCATACATTTGATTTCTTTTTCTCATACTAATGTTGTTTTTATCATTTCTAGATCACTATCAAATGATACAGGGAAGAGTGGTCATCCTTATTTTAAAATTGGATTTCTTGAGAAAGTTTCTACTTTATCCCTATAGTATATGATACTTATTATTTTTGTTTTTAGATGATGCTTTTTATGTTCTTTTAAAATGCCCTGCTGTGTCTGTATGTTACAGGGTTTTTAGGAGAACATTTGCTAAAATTCGTCAATTTTTTTTCTTCATTTATTGAGATAATCATTAGGTTTGGAGTATTTTGTCTTAAACATGATACTTACATTGATTTTTTTTCTAACATTGAACTATCTTTGCATCCCGGGCATAAATCCTTCTTAGTTATAACAATTAATTTCTTAATTACATTGCTGTAGCATGTTTGCAGGGTATTGTTTACATTTTTGAGTCCATATTCATTAATGCTGCTAGCCTATAGCTTTCTTTCTTTTTGGAGGGGGAAAGACAAGGCAATTGGAGTTAAGTGACTTGCCCAAGGTCACACAGCTAGTTAAGTGACAAGTGTCTGAGGCTGGATTTGAACTCAAGTCCTCCTGACTCCAGGGCCAGTGCTCTTTTCACTGCCACACCTAGGTGCTCCTACCTTTTTTTTTAAACTATGTTTTATCTTTCCAAAGTTTTTTTTTAATCAATTGGGATTAAGTAACTTGCTCAAGGTTACACAAAGTTTTAACATTAAGAATATTTTTGTCTAATAAAAGAATTTGGGTGGGGGATGTTCTTTCTCAGTTTTGGAGAATGGTTTGTGAAGCTTTGGTACTAACTGTTCTTTAAAAACTTGGTAAAATTCTCCTATGAAATCATCAGGACTGGAAGTCTTTTTTCCTTTGGCAGTTTCTTTATAGAAGAACTACCTTTATAGAACTTCCTTTGTAGCTACATCTATTACATTTTCTGAAATTGGGTTATTTAAGGATTAAAATTGCGCTTCTGATGGTTTGGGTATTTGATATGCTTTATTCCTCTTTTTGTTTTCTCAGCTGTGTTATTGTAGAATTGTGTATAATATGTTGTAATTATACTTTTTTCCTACTTGATTTTCTTGTGATTTCAGCTTGCTCATTTTTCATTTTGTTTATTTGAATTTCTGCCCTCCTTATAAAAATTAAATTAGTTAGCGCTTTATTTTTTTTTGTCTTTTCAAAGAAACAACTTTAGGATTCATTTATTGCTTATGTTTTTTCTCCAAGTTTCTTATTTCTATTATAATTTTCAGCATCTCCATTTTTACTTACTTTTGTTTTTTTTAATTGTGGGATTTTAAAATTTCACTTGAATATTCTATTCTTTACTTTCTCTGTTTCTATTTTGTTAGTGGCTGTTTTTAGACATATGAATTCCCCTTCCAGGATTAGTTTAGCAGTATCCCAGAACTTTTGATATATCATTTAATCATCATCATAATATTCTTTCACAAAATTATTCATTGTTTCTTTGATTTTTTTTGACAAATTTATTTTTAGGATTTCATTATTAATTGTCCATTTGGTCACTACATTTTTGTTTGTAATCCCTGAAATAATATTTTTAATGCATTATAGATCTAGAAGGACAGATTAATTATTTGTACCTTCTTACATCTGGATGCAATGTTTTTGTGCCTTAATACATGGTTACTTCCTGTTAAATTTTCATGTGATGCTAAGAAGCTTTGAAATGCTTTGGTTGTCCCATTTAGAAGATGCATAAAAAGTCTTTTTTCTGTATAAAAATAAGGATTTCATCATAATTTTGGTCTCAAGCATAAGTATGTATTTATTATTAATTCAATTACATAAATATTTTTATTTTCAACATACCAGAAAAGGTTGAATGATATTTGTCAATTATCTTGTAGAGAACAATCTTTTTGTGGTATGTGTTGTCTTTGATCTATTCTGGGATTTCTTCCTTTTTATTTTTATAAATTAAAAAAATTGTTTTTCTAAAACTTAGATACACAATAAGCAAAGAAAAGATAAACTGGGGCAGAGCAAAGATGGCGGAGTAGAAACAGCACTTCCACAGCACTCCAGCCCACACCACTTCAAAATTATGTAAAAGGGGACTCTGAACAGCCTCTGGACCTCCAGAACCCACAGAACGACACAGAGAAGCTAACCTCCCGCTGAGGACAGCCTGGCAGCCTGACAAGGAGCAGCAAGCCCAGTGCTCTGGGAGCCAAGCCCAGGTCTGCTTGAGTCAGAGGTTTTAGCCCCAGGGAGGCCGGACCAGCAGCTGTCTGGAGGGACCCCAGAACACCAGCACCTATGGCTTTTCCAGAATTACCAAAACATAGATGCCTAGGACAAAGTGAGGGGTTAGTGCCCTATGGAATTTGGGACCTGTATTTGGGATCGTGTCAGCTTCTTCCCCTGTGGGCTAGAAGCCTCTGAGGAGCTGTGGCACAGCCACCATTTTGCAGCTTCAGTTGCAGCTTCAGCTCCTGTCCTTAGTGGGAGGTTAGCTTCTCTGTGTCGTTCTATGGGTGCTGGAGCTCTGCAGGTTGTTCAGAGTCCACCTTTTACATGGTTTGGAAGTGGTGTGGGCTGGAGTGCCATGGAAGTGCTGTTTCTACTCCACCATCTTGGCTCCCCCCCTTACTGTTTTATTTCTTACTGAATTCATAAGACATTTATGCACTTCTAAATATACATGTGTTATTCTCTGTTGAACCCATTCCTGATGAAAATATGTTGCCATAACTGACATCCCTCCTCCCCCATCTAATTCCTCTGCATCAGTTCTAGCATATCATTCATATAAGATAATTACTAATTTTAGCTCTTTGGTAAGCACTTTGCTTTTTTCTTCTTTTTTAAAAATCAAATTAACCAAAAGTTTATATATTTTATTTTTCCATGAAACCTGCTCTTAGTTTTACTAGTTCAATAGATTTCTTAATTTCACTTATTAATCTTTCCTTAATGTGAAGGTTTATGGATCATCTATGTGATATTCCAAAATGTAATTGATTTTTTAGTGATAAGTTGATTGGTTGTGTGATATCAAGAGAATTTAGTTCTGTGTAATTTCAAAAACTTGAGTTTTAAGGTCATCAGATTGGTAATTCATTTGTTTTTATTTCAAAGTTTAAATTCAAGAATATCATAATTGTTTATGATATTGTTACTGGTAAAAAGTTGTATTATCTCTGTTGTATGAGAATTGGCTAACCAGGGAAATCATTATTAGCCCTTCCCCCAGTCTCTCCTGCTTAGAATTCATATAAATCTTCCTTATGTTGTAAAACTGTCAAATCCCCTAGAAACTATCACTATTAGGCAAGATCATTCAACCTGAGAAAAGAACTTGTTTTAGTAACCTAAATGGCTAAAAAGTTGCAAAAGATTAGAAGGATTTTAATCAATTTGTTTTTAGATTTCAGAAGGAAAGATGGTAAATAGAATTCCTTATATTTGTGAGATCTGATAAATCTTTATTGCTCCATGAGGATAAAAATAACTAACTGGATCTAAGCTGTGATTGGTGAGGCTTGTTGTTTGAGGTAAAAGGCCCTGCTTTTTTTCCTTCTATAGCAGGTTTCTATGATCAGAACAAGTAGTACAAGATGAGCTCTAATATTATTTTCATCTAGAATTGGAACATGTCCAGAAAGTTATGCAAGCTGCTTAAAATCATTTTAAAAATTTTCAATTAACTTTCTTCATAAAAGTTTAGTGATCATTTATAAATCTTGAAATTGTTTTAAAAGAAGGGAAAATACTTTTAGAAGGAATTTTTTTTTAATCAGAGTGAATATAGACCCAGCTCCCTATGAAACAGAGATAGATCTACCCAAATGATTTTGAATCCCAGATGAAAAGGGGGAAATGATCAGGTGAGTCAAGAGAAAAGAAAGATACCATTTTTAACACCAGGTTAATTCAAACTGTCTTTAAAGTCTTTTTATGAGAAGCTGAACAAAGCAGATAAGAAGGTTTGGGACAAATGGGATTCATCCAGCCCCTCCTGTTTCCAGATAATTGATATCAGTTTTAGAAGTCAGAAAGATTTGTAATTAATAGCTCAATCAAATTTTAGATGGTCCTATCTGAAGGACACTAGACTATATTTATTTATTTGCTATTTAATAATTTGGGGAACTGCAAATTTTACTATTTCTCTAAAGCCTTGATTACAGGAGTCATCATTAAAGCTGATAATGGAATGACAGAGGCTGCAGGCTGTGAACTGTTTGAGGTGGATGTCTGTGCTTGGAAAAAGTCTGGGGACACCTGACTTTATTTCTCAATTGTGCCTTTTCTTTCTGAAAGGAAACTTCCCACCTATTTATCCCTAAGCCTTGCTTTCAGTACCTGGTGACAATCTGAATGACCAACAGAGATGACTGATGCTTGGAATCAAACAAGGCTAGGAAGTTTTCCTTCTGGCAAGGTTTATGACATTGTCCCTCCTTTTATTCTATAGCAAATACACTGAGATGTAATATTCAGGGCCAAATGAATGAATGAATATAGATAACATCCTTATTAATAATAAGGCAAAAAATAATGAAATAGATGCCTGATTGACCAGGATAGTGAAGTTTGGGGAGAGCAACAGGATCAGACTAGATAACACCTAGGATTAAATACAGATGTATAAAATTGGCCTTAAAAATTTCCTATTATGGGGCGGCTAGGTGGCGCAGTGAGTAAGAGCGCCGGCCTTGGAGTTGGGATGACCCGAGATCGAATCTGACCTCAGAAAATGAGCACCCACGCATAAATAATGACTAGCCGTGTAACCTTGAGCAAGTTACTTAACCCCAATTGCTTTAAAAAAATTTCCTATTATGTGATTTCATAATTTGAACATGTTTGGGAATAAGATCAGAGGTATGGATTTTTGGATTTTAAATTAGGTCAAAATTATCTGGTGACCTCTAAATCTAAAATGGAGAAGCAAAACTCCTTTTTAAATACTGTAACTACATGAGGCATCTGGGATTTAAAAGTGTTGCTTAAATGAAACAGGTATATTGTTTGTATGTAAGTTCCCTCAGTTATCTTGGTGACATGTACCTGACTTACAGTAATTGTGTCTTTTTGTATTAATTGAGCCTAGCCCTGTGTGGCTAAGAAAACTGTATTATTTGTTTGAACTTCATGAATTTCATGACTAGATGAAATGGACCTTTATATGTAAAACTGTGTTTCTGAGTCAGTCCTAAGATAATTTCTGATGATGCCTTGCTTAAGTCACTCCAGGAAGCAGTTCATGCCATCTACCAAGCTGCTTCACAGAATCTCCTGAAAGAGACATCATGCCCACATCAAGGTGACCACTGTTCCAGACCAGTGGACAGCTGAAGCGACCAGAGACTTGAAGTTGAAACTTAAGAGGCAGCCATGATGTCTTTTCTGTTTGTCTTTTTACCTCTTGCTATCGCCAGTAATCCCTATAGCCCCCTGCTTGATTAATTGCTTATCTACATATGTTAGAAAATGGATTCAGGCGGTCAAACTCTTTGCCCCTTGGCCTCCGTTGAGTCCAAGTTCTAGTCATGTCCTTGAAAAGGGGGGAGTGAGGTGGCAGTTAAGTTCCCATAGTGCTAGCTCCTACACAAGGCCTCTCACAAGGCCCCTCACAGGGTCCCAGAAACCTAGCGTAAAGGTATGACCATTGTGAAACCTCGCCCTTCACCTGCCTTGTAACCAAGATGTAACTAAAACAAAGAACTGCCCCGTTAGCTTGCAGTACCCCCTCAGTTTACGTCCCTATGTAGCAACAGTTGCTTTGCTGACCACTGTTTGTTTCAGGAAGTACTTTTTACTGTATATAAGCTTGCTGGACAGACTTCTCAGGGCTACCTCCCCCTTTGGGGACAGCCACCAGCTATTAAAAGTACCCCCCAAAATATTAATTGGCTATGCCATCTTGTATTTGCATTAATTGTCCATTAC